>JAVFBZ010053482.1:0-10151 GCA_032466195.1 Katharina tunicata
TAGATGACATAATGTCACAGAATATGTGGAAGTTTTTACACTTTGGATGGCTTCCCAATTCTATCAATCAACATAAACTAAATAATATTTTTAGCGACTCAACATTATTTATGAATTAACCGCACTCCACAGGTAGATAAATTATATAGTAACAACTCTGAAAACCCATAATGAACTCATTTTGACCTGTTCTGTTTATTCTGCTGACCATTATCAGGAGTCTGGTTTGTTGAGTGAATAAATGTTTCGCCTGAATGAATTCATTATCTTTCTTAGAAGTTGTTTCTTTACTAAGTAAAACTCGTCAGTGGTAGTAGTCATAACATACAAAAACATAATCTTTTCCATTAATTGATTTATTTCAACAAAACAATTGAAAACACAACAACATAATTGTTAAAAGTGTTTTTTCTCTTTTTATAAATTGCTGCAGACAAATTTGCAGTCTTATTAAAGATTCAAGCATTGGGAATATTTTTGATTATTTTATTTGTATTGATTAAACTTGTGCATAATTGAGGAGATAAATTTACATTTTGACTTCAATTATTTGAATTTACACTTTTTGTTGATTCCTCCTTTCCATAAGTTGTAATTCATACATATTGACTTACTCATAAGATTTAAAAAAAGTAAATGTTTGGTATTCAATCCCCATGACTTAACTTCCACTGAGACAATTTGTTGGCAAAACACTTTACTAAAATTCCTAACAAAGTATAAAAAAGCCTTAATGTGTGGGCTTAAGGTTTGATTCTCATTCTGCTTGTCTGATGTATTCAAATTATGACACTTTTCGTTTTGCCTCCCAAATTCCTTAAAAACTTGTTATCCTCCTAACTGTAACATGGCCTTGTGTGAATACAAAAAGGTAAGAGTTTTTCACTTGCCAAGTAGTCGGCCTAGAAACACATATGTGCTCTTGCATTTTAACTTTCATTAGGCTATTCCAAAAGTTACAGAACATAATTTATCTTCACAATAGTTCAACACTTCGTAAGGATCACCCTGGAGATGAAATATTCTGAATTGATTGAGGATTAGCAAAACTACTGAAAAGTCACAAACAAGATTGTTTAAATTGTTTGAGTAACATAGAATAATCTGAACAGCAATTCTTTGGCCCTGTTAAAATTCACTTTCTGCGGAATTTATAACATCCTTAAAAATTAACGTACTAAATATAGTAGCTTTAAGCTTTGGTGTAATTTTTTAACATGAGACAACTGTTGACAAAGAGACAAAGTGGAGAAGCTACCTACATGTAATCTGTGTCGTTGTGGCCTTTCCTTATATTGCACACATTAGAGTCATAGGAATTCATACATTACTTTTTCTCTCTCATCAACCTTATTTTTATCTGTTGAAGCACCAAAGGTAACTGAAGTGATTTTTCTTTTTCATTAGAAGGCTTGGGTAATGTGTTATTAGACAAAAGCACAGATACACCTAATTTTTGTTTATAGAAGTATCAAGGATATGATTGAGAACTTTGTGACAACTCGATAACATCAGTGTTGAGAGTTTCAGTTATTTATTCTATGCTAAACTGATCGGTGACTGATTCATTTATCATTGATAAGATCAGTTACAATCCGGTTACAAATGGTTCATTTAATACAAGATTACAAATGATAGGCAAATGTGTCAATTGAGTGGTGTTTCCACTATTGGATCACTAATCTAGAATTCCTGTGAAATATTTAGCCCAAGTGACTCATCCCAAGAAATGTTATTTCTTATATTTTATTGGAGCTTTAAATTACATGATGTCAAGTTATTATCATTTCCCCATGATAATGTTAATATTTGCTTACTTTTTCCTTTCTCAGAGTCATCAGGCTGACATAAATACCCTTGCTTTAAAAGACTTCTAATCCCTTGCTCTGGGCCTTAACTAATTCGTCATATTTTTAGATGTTCATAAAGCATAATTCTATTGTTTATTTCTTCTTAAAGGTATTACACTCATGTCTGGTCCTTCCAAAATGGTCCATCTTTTGCCAATAGTGCAAGTTCACATAATTGCATTTTCAAACCCTCTTCGACCTTATAACCTTTCTGATCACGTCTCTTCCATAATCTCATATTCATATCCGAATGTGTAGAAAAGTTGTTTTATGGATGCAATTCATCTAGTGTCATTGTCATAGAGGGCTTCTGGGGAATGTGTTGGCAACTCGTGTCCATACCAGAGAGCTTCATAGGAAAGCCTTTTCAATCTCCATCATCAAACTTGTCAAATTTGAGTTATTTTATTGAAGACATTTCATCACTCATTGTGTAATTGGTTAGCCATGAGACAAGCAGTTGATAAATCGCTTACAAATACGAATACAATTAAAATTTCTCAAAAGACACTGAATCTGTTGCTGGCATAATGTAATGTTTCTGACTTTCTCTATGAGTGGAAATATTGAAATATGCATGTAACTTTTGCTGCTTTGTTGTTTTTACTGTTGTCTGGTGCTTTTTAAAAGAATTCACTAACAAAATGTTGTGTATGTTATTTTCTGTTTGAAGTTTTAAAAATTTGATGAAGTGAACAGATGTTATTTCATCCAAGCAGGTGAGGCTTCACTACTGTATTCCCGTTGGAAGGCGGGGAGACCAGCACATGGTTCCCACTTAATATCTTGCTTACATGTAGTGCCAGAAGTAAGTCTCCTATGATATTTAATAATTTTTTAGAACGGAGAGTGACAGCGTAAGACTCTTAGGTAAATATCGTCTCTACCAGCGTCTACGAACGGGAAACCGTTCGTAGCACTTTTAGAAAATAATATGGCCTTTGCAACTGAATAAACAAACACCTACTGTCTGTCGAGATTTATGTCATCTTCCATTTGAGCCCAAAATCGATAGTCATCTCGAGCAAAAAGATATTAAATTCCAACAAAATTCTCCGTTCTATAAAATGTAAAAAAATATTAAATATCATAGGAGAGTTACATCTGGCACTAGCTTACATGATATCTAAGCTACTCAGAAAATGTAAATGTAGGTACAACTTATAAGGACAGAGATCAAGTTTGAGTGAACAAAATATATTTAATTTTCTGCAATTGAAGTCAACTATTAATTACAATAAATAATTGTAGTAATACATTCTAATTGGTCCAGTATATTGCATAAATATTGTCTGATTCCTGTTTGGATTGCGCTATAAATTGGTACATAATATTGTTGCGTACATTAATAGAACTCCTCTAACACATTAAACATATGCAATGGATACAGACCAAATTCAGCATTGTTCTGTTCAGTATGTTTAGAAGGCAGACTTTCCTATATTGAAATAATCCATCATAGATGACAGATCAATTTCTGAAATAAATCAAATGATAAATTCAAAAATTGAACATTTGTGCCTTGAGAGTGAAGTTTTTCTATTTAGCCAAGTAAAAATACCTACATTTTATTGCACTTAACATCACATACATTGTTTGTATTGTAACTAACTGGCGTATCACAAGACATTAAGCGGTGTTATTGGGTCAGTAACAAGGCTGTTTCATCCATTAGATCTCACGCAAGAAGGCACCCATCAATCTTACATGGGAAATGACACGAAATAAGATGTCTGTCTATGCTGATATAGTTCCTGGTTTTGGACGGCCTTACTAAGTGACAGAAAACACAATAAGAATCATATTCTCAGTAAAAATTGTTATCTTGAGGAGATGAATCACACTTCTTTTATACAAGGAATAAAGGAAAGGCGATTCAAAACTAAAAAGAAATATATAAAGTTGTCTTGGAAACTTGACAGCAATAGGTCATCAAAGCTAGGAAAGGTAGAATAAAAAGAACCTGTCAAAAAATGTTGGTACATTGGCTTAAAAAATTACATCTGCATCATTGCCGTTGGCGAAACAAAAATAGCGGCTCTTTTTCGTTGCTGAATGGTTAATGGGTTACCCACAGAGGCTACAGTATGTCATTTCAGTTTTAGTGTGAACAAAGTGTTAAACGAAAGTTATATACTAAATTTATAGACCATACAAAGATGTTGAAAAAAAACTGCTGTTACATTGTTTGTAGGATTACTGGTTTCCCACTGAAACCACTTCAACTGAAAAAGTTAGTACTATTACTATTCTCTAACTTGCATGGAATAACTCAAAAGGGCATGTATATTGACTTCTAAAAGGGAAACAAGTTTTCATCCAGTCACTGTAGGCCTAAGAATCAACCTTTATGTTTGTAGCTCTTTCAAGTACGTCCTGAATAAGACGAGTGCCATGTCTCTGTCAGCTGGGTCCAGTATAAACCGGGATACTAACTTCAGCTACAACAGCACGCCCTTTGACAGATCTCCTTATATGGTATCCAAGCTCAAAACGCAGGAAAAGGAAACTCGAAGATTCTGAAATTTTATAAACAAAATAATTCCTCTGTATTATTTCTGTTAATGTTTAGACATGAGGATTTCAAAAGTATCTGAAATGTCAATTTAGTAACATGCAGTACAAATGTATTTCTAAAATAACGTCTCCAAAACCGCTTGTTTTAGCTACATTTAGGAGGTGGGAATGTAACAAAACATGATGGATTTTCATCTTCTATGTATGTTGATTATCAACAATTCGGTCTAGCTAAGGCAATGCATGCAATGATTACAAATTTCAAGATTTGATTTGTAAACGTTGCTAGAAAACGGTCTTAGCTACTGGACCAAAACGTTGCTAATGACTATACCCAGAAGTAGAAATTCAAGTTGTGCTTTATTCTCCAAAACACATGACTGTTTCCATTGAAGCATGCTTCCAATTTTTGGATTTGGTTGCTTTGTTTTTAGTGTATTTTCCTCGCTGCTTTTATTCTTTGCCTGCATACAAATAGGTAAATGTTTCTAGTCATGTATGGGTAGGATGACTTTAATAAATCCCAATATACTTGAATTACAATTAGTTTGTATCGTGTTCTGAGCAGAGTCGTACTGTCTAAAATATGCACAGATAAATGTTTTGCTCTGCTGGAAAATTTAACACTTTAAGCTTGTGTAAGTGTGACAATTACTGCTGGACTACCGTCATATTATCAAAATGCCATTAAGCATTTTTTTAAACACCAATCAGCAATCAATTAGTTTGTGCCAGTAACTGTGTTATGTAAGTAAACATTGTTATTATAACCCATCGCAGCGCAAACATCAATATCTGGTCAACATAACAACTTGGTATTTGGCCTCACAAAGATGCACTGATATGTATTATGCACTCATGACACGTTATGTCATGAGCTTGGTTTGTATATGTACCGTAATTGTTTGTAGACAGTCACATCGTTTGTGGTTTCTTTCGCCAGATGACTGGCACAGAGTACCAAAGAAATCATAATTCACTGGTGTAGTTGATAAATGTCTTGAGCAACAACGTCTCGGCCACAATGGTACTATTTATAAGAAACACAAACATCTCTCTGGCAGGCTGAAACCTCCCTGTTGGAAGGAAATCTATATCATATAAGAGCAATGGTGTTAAGGGGCCAACCCAAATGAAACTTTAAATATGTTGATTGTAAATTCTCAATATTTAACTTCTTTAAAGAAATGTTCTATAGCTAGAATGATTAGAATCTGGTCCGAATTGTATGCATGCCATCTGATGTCTGGCCTAAACATCTTCATATCAATGCCAAAGCTGCTTGTGACTTTCGGTACACAGCAGAGTTGGATTCTTATTGTCCTTTTGTCATTGTCACCTAATTTTCATTCAAAAGGTATACGTTCGGCAGGGAGAGAGAAAGAGAAGCCCTTGTGGCGGTGGCTACTCCTCTTAAAATAAATAAATAAATTAAACTAAATAGAACCTGTTCAGTAAGTTATAAAAAGCCAGGTAAATAATTTAGGGGAAAGTTTAATTCATTCCTTTCGATGGAAACAAGTTGAACAGAGTTTTTTTGCAAACCCTCATCGGAATTTTCCAATGCACAGAATGTACTAATACATATGGTACATCTATAAAACTTAAAACAAACAAAGATGTTATTGTGATATTTAAGAATTAATGTAAAGATGAATTCGATATCTATACTGACATTTTATTTTGTGTGCGAATGTAAAACATGGTACACACGTGTGGAACCAATTACAGTGTTTCATATTCGTTTTAAACCACATGTACAGATTATCTATGGTCATAGCTTTAAGTTATTCTTATTTTTTATATTGTATGACCTAAGAGAAAATAATTAACAAATGTTTATATAGATATGAAATTGAAATCCGTGTTCTTGTTAATAATTTTATTAGTTATCACTTAAACGTGAATATGGGAAACAATAGGTGAAGGCCTGTTGGTTTTCTCCTTTAAGGGTGAAGAAAACAAAATACATTGAGCTCGAGAAGATAGACTTTAAAGTGCAGTTGTCAAAAATGTTGATCTGAGCGTGCTGATAATTTCCAATATCTTGTTAGACTCAATTTGGTCATTTGAATTAATTGTACTTTGGATTTTTCATGTCACATCGTATCTATTACATGAACTGACATTCAATATATTGTCATCGTCAAAAAACTAAAAATGTTTCTCTTATCATCGCTTGACGCACATCATAACTCATATATATATAGTTAGAGCAATGACTGATTGTCCCGGGAACAATACAATGCGACTGTGTACGATCGGCTGTATTCAGCACATGCATTCCAGTGATTGAAAACTTGGGTGAAGGGCAGTGTCACGCTACGGAAGGCCGGTGCAACCATACCAGTGACAAAATCTTAAAGGCGAACTTAAACGTCCAATATGCAGATAATTGTTGTCATCATTGTCGCCCTACCTGTCTTATTCATATATTTTTTCAAATGTATTTTTTACTTCAGATGTCTGCTTTGTTGGCGATTTGTGAGATAATGGCGATCTGAAAGCAAAATGCCTACACCGTGACAGGAAAGCTTCTAGGAGCGGAAAGTTTAAATAGCGTGTCATGTCAATTGAATTTGTCATCAGTAATAGTCATACTTTTAACGTTATCACGTACATTTAATCAGATTAATACATTTGCAATTAAATATCTTTCCTGTCCCGAGACGCTAGTCTACTTCAAAGGAAACCATTCGTTTGTATACTCTGGCGGTAATGGCAGTCAGAATTGCAAGTATTGTTTCCAGATTGATGTATGTAATTTAAATGAGGTTTGTAAGTTGCTTTTAATGAGATCTTTGAAGAGATGGAAGTCCAAGGTTGCTTTCTAAAAGCGAGTTTGGTTTATAACGCGACAAGATTAAACGCCTTATGTTCTGCTATCATATCTTGTCACAATGTTACTTACCAGTATTGGGTTTATTGTTTGACTTGGTATTTCACTCATATTTCAGTTATATTACTACATGTACGTGCCAGCCCAATGGGTGAAGGAAACCACTGCTAACGACGCTGGCAACATACAAGACACAATAGTACATTTCCAGGACAAAAAACATACACCACAATAAATCAGCTGTATGATGTCCCTCAGCTCAGAGAGCACGCGGACACAACAGGCATCCGTCCATTGGACGTGTTCTTGCATTTAGTCTTGAAAAAACACCAGCCTTTGATACTTAGAATTATTGAAAGCAGTAAGTAACAATAATCACTTCATATTTTCTCAAAATGTTAATTCAAATGTTGACAACTATCATGGTAGAACATGCATACAGACATTTTTATAGGTTGGCCCGCACCGTTCAGCTATATGTTCGAGTCGCCTTGTGGAACATAGGTATATAAGGGTATTTACCATGGCTGCAGATATCGCGGGGTGTTTTTTTATGAGTTTTCCTCCAACTTTTACCACAGTTGAGTTTCACATAAAGATTGTCCAAAGTGTCAGTCTGGCCAGGATATAATCATGATCTCACAATGGCGGGTAGTTGAGTGTGAGCTTTCTGTGCCCTGGAGTTCTCTGAGCTAAGAGGCTTATAATTATATAAATCTTTTTGTTGTGGCGTCTTGTTTTGTATCCTGTCCCTGTCCCGTGGCGTGCCTGTCTCTTGCCTGTCTCTTGCCTGTGTTGTTTAGGGGGGTTTCCTTCACCTATTGGGCTGACACACCATCATATGAGTAAGAGAGAGAAAAACAGTCAACCAATCAATTTGACAATTTTATAAATAATGTGTATGTTAATAAACTAAACTTACCTTCTACTGACTAATGCACTTTTACGCAATGATTGTTGCTATACTGAAGAATTCAAACGTTAACCCTCCTCTGGGCCGTCACCGACGCACGTGATCGGACCGCGCGGTCATTCAAAAATCATTTTATAACTTTAGCAGAAATAAGATAACTCTGAAGCGTTGAGGACGGTCGGGCCATTAGCGTCTGTGGAAGGTAAGTTTAGTTTAGAAACATACAAATTATTTATAAATTTGTCAAGTTTCTTACACAATAAACTTACTTCCACTGACGAATGCACTAGAATACCACACAGGAGGAGGGCAGAGCTAGCTAACAACCTAAGGTGAGACGGGCCCAGAGGGAAAAACGTACTCCTGACATTCGAACTCAAGGTACACTAAGGAACAGTCAGACGAACGAAAGGAGCAGAAAACGAAAGTAAAAACAATGTATCAGACAAGCTAGTACTAACTTCAACATATCTCACAAATAAAAACAGGATAAAAAAAACTAGTAATCCGCCTATCGACTTTTCGCTGAGACCCTGGGGCCTGTTCTATAGGACGAGGAACTAAACGAGCGCAACGCGAGTGCTTCGCAAGCGACAAACGACTTTACTGAACGAAAATGACTGTGCACTCATTGCTCGAAAACTAATACAAAATGGTGACCCTATAAAAAAGGTTATTTATGACATCCTATCTCTAAACACATCAGTTAGCTTGCCGAACCACCTCGGATGAGTGCTCGCTAGTGTTAGCGAACGCTCGCGATCGCTCTGGCTACAGTGTAATTTCGCGAAGATAATACGAACGCCAATAGCCCACCTTAATAATATCCTTCAATGACCGATTAGCCCAAACCGGCGACGATGCCGCCAAAGCACGAATCTCATGCGCCGAACCTTTATATAGTGCACCACCAGAGTTACTTACCCGCTCGTAAGCCAAACGCACAGTTTAGAAAACCTGGAAGCTGTAGTGTTTTTAGATAGTTCCTGCTTATGCTGAACATTAAAGGAAATGAATAAGCGTCTACGCCCCGCCCTTATTGGCTAAGATTGGAAATGTAGATGGCCAAGGCACTTACTGGACACATCAAACAATCTGCCTCCAAGCCCGGGGACAAAAACCCGGACAAGGCTGGGATATTAAACTCGCGAGGAGATGAATCGTCCGAACTCTGATTCTTTGCTACAAATTCCGGGAGAGTGGCAAGCGAAACTGACGACCAATCCGGATGGTGTCTAATCGCTCTCTCGTCCAGGGCATGAATCTCAGAAACCCGCGATGCTAAAGCGAAGGTTAATAGAAACGCACATTTGTAGGAAACCCACTTAAATCCGCCATGTCCAACCTGAAAACTAGCGATAAATCCCACTATGGGAGCCTGCGAATCTTCGAGGTGTTGGAAATCTTAAGGACCTAACTAACGCGGAGAGGTATCGATACGCCCCAAGATCAACACCAGTGGTGAGATGGATAACTCTAGTGATTGGTGAGTCGCGATCTTCCGCAGCACTGCAGACAGGATTGCTGGCGGTGGGTAGGCGTAAGCTATCATACCCGACTAATCCTGAGTCAACACGTCCACAGTCAACGCGTTTGGATCCGGGCTTGGTGACATGTAGACAGGTGGTTCTAACCTGTCGCGAACAGGTCCACCAAATCTGTGAAAACCACCGGAACACATCCGGGTGTAACAGCCATTCTGTCTGGATAAACTGATTCCGCCTGGATAGGCAATCTGCTAAGACTGCGACCCGGATTATGGCGAGCCCGTCAGAGTATGTTGTTAAACCAGCACAGGTCGAATAGAGTCCACGTTAACTCCAGGAGTTGTGGGCATCTTGTCCCTTTATTGTCAAACCAGCACAGGCCGAATAGAGTCCACGTTAACTCCAGGTCTTGTCCCTCCCTGCCTGTTTATGTAGGCCATGACCGTAACTACTAACAGTCTGGAGGCGTAATGTTCCGGTAGAAACGCTTTCACCGCCCTGATGACCGCCTCGAACTCCAGCACATTGATTTGACATGTCTGAAG
>JAVFBZ010053493.1:0-10151 GCA_032466195.1 Katharina tunicata
ACTTCTGCATTGTTTAGTTTTTATTTTATGTCGTTGCAAACATGTGGTATCGTTTCTTTTGGACACTAGTTTATTAAGAGGCAAAATAATTTTATTGGAATATTAGTTGAAAACCTTAACTTTACGGTTATCACAATTTAAGAAAGTTTCGCCAGTATTTTTTTTTTTATTATTAATTAACGCTGTGGTATAATACAAAGAAACCATTAGCCAAAATCATCGAACTAAATGTATTATGTCTATACAGTAATAATCACTTTGGTAGACATTCAATCCTCTTTTTCACATCGGCCATTGTAAATTAGCAACAACAGATCATCTACTCTATCAGACGGAATAAGTCGAGGCTATGTACATGTAGTTTTTGTGAGTTAAAAGATGAAACTGGAGATAATTAAATTCCTATGGCAAATAGAAGATTTCAATCCTATAATAGTCTTAAATCTTTGATTAGACACAAATTACACGCAACGACTCAAACAGTACAACTGTGTGTTAAAAAGAATGTGAAATCAATAAATTGTATCAGAAGTTTATTAACTAGAATAATTCCACGCCCATATACATAATGTCCATCCCACTTGGGGCCTTGACTCCTCTTGTAACGTATAATTTAACGCACTACACAAGAAAACCTAACAAGTACACAGATTTTTCATTGATACACGATTGGAACTCTCTATTTTCGATAGCCTAGAAACCACAAATGCAGAACTAATAAACTTGTCGGTAATAATGACAACGTAATCCTTCTTTTTTTAGAGACACAAAACCATTTTAAGATAATGACAATAATCCTGAAATTCCTATTCGTTAACACCGATATATGGGTTTTCAGAGTTATACCACGAACCATAATCAACTGTATCGTGTTCTCTCTGTCTCTCTTACAACATTATGCATCTTTTATTATTGCTTAGGTTTTTTAATTTTTCAGAAATGAATGGGGATGACAGGGTATTGCTTATTTGTTTAATTCTGAAGAATAGTTAACAGGGACAAGAACCATTTGTAGATTCCTGACATTAAATAACATACATATTTATAAAAATTACAATAATAAATGTAAGAATGGGCATTAATACATACAATGGAATATACAATGTATATACAAATAAATAGTTTAAACGATGATGGTTTACAGACAAACGATCTAACTTTGAAAAGCCAAAAGTAATTACAGTTGTTTAGATGTGAAAAGAGATTAATCAGTGAAATGATTGTGGCAACAAACTTTCTAGGCTAAGTCAATTATTGTATACTCTTTACATGTCCGAAATAAGGCTTTATTACATCCTTACGTTTTGATAAAATGTTGAGAAACGTAAGTAATGAGTATGCCATACATATTATATAGGATTTTTTACATTTTTCCATTGATGTAAATAGATCGAATCTCAGGAAAATATAGCATGTACATGTATGCGTAAGTTTATCATCTATCGGTAGGTCAGTCCTCTACAATTTGTAAGGCATACAAAATTGTTTTTTCACGTAATGATTCAGAATTTGTGTTAGACCGAAAATTGTGTGTGCACTTATGCATTTGCAACGTTTATACCTTAGATAGAAAAGGAATGGATATTGCTATTATCCTGACGTCGATAGACTAGATAACACATAAATCCATCAAACATTGTCTATGAATTAAGAACGTTTAATAGCGAATGAGTAAACTTTTCTAGAGAAATGTACTTTTAACCACAGTTTTGTTCGTACCCTTGTCTCATTCTTTTTAAGCACGTTGCTCTGCTAACATTGAACAAGATCCCCGTCAATCATAGCGGCAGATGTTGTAAGCTCCATTGGTTGACTCAAGTGACTCAAGTGTTTTGTACTGGAAGTCTCGCGGAACTGTTCTTGGCGCCAACATTCCCCGTTGGCGAAGTACAAGTCCCCATAGAGGTTTTCCCCAGTTGATCCGATGTCGTCTGTGGTTGAACTGTTCCAATTCTTAGAGATTTTTAATCAAGCATTTTTAGAAAATGTATGCATATATTTCTCTGGCAGTTTGTTTGACGCTCACATATGCTGTTTCAGTTGGATTAGAGACGCCTGTGCCCTGTTGTCTTGTCGTGTTTTTCGTCCTGTACATGTGTGTGGTCTTTTCTATGTTGACTGCATCGTTTAAAGGAGCTTTCCTTCATCCATTGAGTGGGCACGCCGTGATATGAGTGAAATAATATTAAGTATGGCGTAAAATCCATATCAAACAAATAAATAAAAACCAATGCTATCACTTCTGAATTTTTACCCATTTCCAATTAGACTACATTGTTGTGATAAGAGTATATATACATCATTCTATAACTAATCACTTAATTTTAACGTTTCGGTCTACTACATTAACTTCATTGGCATACTTTTCTCATTATTGTTTGTTAAGATCTTACTAGGCTTGTGTTATTGACCTTTAAGACCAAGAAGGGGTTTTCTCTTACTTAGCAGTTGGAAGTTGCTGGAATCAGAATACAATTCAGTACAATTGATTGAGATAAAAAAAAAACATTAACATGTTTCTGCCTTTCACATTAACGTTTGCCTATTGGCAAGCCAAAAAAGATCAATATACGTCATGTCATTTCGCCTTAATTGATGATTGATTGATTGATTGATTGATTGATTGATTGGTGTTTAGCGCCGTGCTCATGGGTATTTGACTTATATGATGGTGGTGTATTCCAACATTACAAAGTGACAGTTACACAATCCAAAAATGTAAAGTCACTTGTGCTAGCTCTGTTGGAGCGATAATGTTCTCCCAGTGCTAAGAATGACAGTATGAATATAAGCTTTAAGCATTCTGTCCTTAGCCAGAGGGCACATTGACCGATGAAAGATTGAAATCTTTGCCTTTAGAAGCTGACATTATATGTGAAACCCGAAATAGAAGCTAATAATGACCAGCCCAGTCGGTGGAGTAACCTTATATTTTTTTTTATTTTTTCGCTTTATTGTGTCGGCATCAGATAAACACATATGTTTAACATACGATGACATTTTATGTCTGAAATACTCTATCTACAAAAAGGTACATTTTGCAAGAAACCCTGTTTTGCATTAACTATTAATTAAGTTATAAGTCTAATGCAACTGCGGAAATATTCGGAAAGTCGGTATTACCGTATACAACGAGTCAAACTTGTTTAGCGCGAAGAATTAACCCAAATTAACTTCAATTGTGCATAATCTATGCAGTCTTAGAGTTATATGTAAAATATATTTCAAATTATCACTTTAATTGAATAAGGTTTAGTAGAGTAATGTGACGGAATGTCATCAGGGTAATGTGACAGTATTTCATGTTTCGGTAAAGTTCTCTGCTGCTTGTTGAATTTAACTGTGAAGAGCCCAAGAAATGCCTGCTATTGAACACAATACTGATAATGAGCCGATTGGCACATTTTAGCATTAACGATCCCATCCCCTCTGGTATTAGGGGAGGATGCTCAATATCCATCTGTGTTGATGAACTGCAAATTATCTTCGCGCCTAAGGAGTATTTCTCTAGTTTCAATGGCAGGGGGTTTGCAAAGCGTCTAATTCCAGGACATATACATTCCCGATGGCACCTTTCTGATATAGACACTGGAAACTCCCATTGATCTAAACGAAAGTCATCACAGCAGTCTTGGGGATCTCTATAGTTATACGAGGGCGAGAAATTATTGGAAGTAAAATCTCTTACATTCTGGCAACAAAAACACACAGTCCTCATGTCGACTCTAGTCACCGCCTGCCATGTAATAAGCTTCTTCATGTACAAAAAAAGTCTGTGGATTTAAGCGTACGATTTTATGGATTAAAATTATTAGCAATTCTATACATTATAAAATAATTGTTATGAATTTCTTGAAATAATATTAATTGATAACTAACAAAACCATTTAGACGCGTTGGGTGGGTTGATTAATAATAATAGGCCTACAGAGACGACGTCCTTGTAGCCTATTAGGTCGCTATATTTGCCAGAAACTGTTACCCCTCTTTAGTTTTAGCTACGTTAGCTACTCAAGACTAATAGTTATAATATGGGCTTTCGTAAACATTCCCGAATACATATACCCGTGTACCTGTCACATTTCATTCCAGACTGTATAGACACGTTGTATTAAGGTGAAGCGGAATGTTTTAGTACTATAGTCGTACAGGGTAACTAAATTCAAGTATATTTTTTAATCGATATTTTATCAAAACATAGACAATGTTTCTTTGAAAACAATAGAAATGGAATTAAATTCATTGTACCAAATGTTTGTAGCTAAAGTATCCAGTTCGTCTGTTGAATCTAATTTATATAGAGACTGGTTACTGCCATTAACACTCGATGAATCTTGTAAGCCATTTGGCGATGCAATGGGAATGACTCATGCTCGGCTTCACTGAAATCAGTCTCCAACGTAACAGCTGTATTGCTATTTTGTCAGAATGCCCCGATAAACTTTTAATTTAGTTCTTATTATCAGACCAAATGTGCTTTTCTAGCGGGGAAAAAACACCATCTCCCACCACTCTCATGTACAATGAAAAATACAAAAAATCACACAATAATACCTTGATTTAATCTTGCCCGAACAACCTTCAATTATACATGCACTTAATGAAAATGACTTTTCTCTATTAACGCCTGAAGCACTTGTCTTGTGGGACTGAACTAGTTTAAAGGTTTGTAGTCACAGAGATTTAGATTTAGAGACAGAATGTACAGTGTGGACGGCAACTTTTTATCTTTAGTGGTGTAGCCAAGGCAGGGAGAGAGACGGTATTATCAGGTTTAATGAAACATATATACCAGGAACGCAAGTCGGTCCTTAAATCATGGGATAGAAAAATTGCCCCTCCTTCGTTAATAAATCTTTCAAATGTGAATCTTAATGTGACGCGTTTGATATAAGACCAGAAAGAGTGTTATTTTTCTGATATACAATGTAACCACGACATGAAAGTTTTGCACCTTTTCAAATCAGGTTAGTCATTGTTAATGATTTTTGCGAATGGACAGAAAACATTTCTCTAAGCACGCTTGAATTGATTACTCAGTAAAAGCGGCAAATCCTATTAACCGCTATCTAAACCATTTCTAGTCTGTAATTCAAATTAAAGTGAATTAAATTCCTTTGACAATTCTCTGATCTCAGGGATACGAGTCTTCTCATGATGTAAGTGAGAACCATCCCAGGAGACTTTAATTACCGTACACACCCAAGTCAAGCCAAAGCCTGTGTGAAAAACTGGCGTACAGATCTGTTTAATTCCGTGTTGTCTCCTGTGTTGCCAACCGGCTATCCAATGAACTACACGACCTGTGTGTTATAACTGCGAATCAATTAAGTAAATGACTTCTTTGGTTTAAATATGATCAAGTTAATTGAATGACTTCTCTGTTAACACAAACGAGTTAGGTGAATATCTACTGCATTTTAAACATGATCCAGTCAGGTGGGCGATTTCTCTGTTATTAACACAGCCAGTTCAGTGAATTACTAAACTTACCTTAAAGATGGTCCAGTTTAGTGAATGTCTTCTGTGTTATGGACACGGCCAGTTCCGTGAATGGCTAAACATACATTAAAGATGGTCCAGTTTAGTGAATGTCTTCTGTGTTATAAACACGGCCAGTTCAGTGAATAAATAAACGTTGATTAAAGTTCCTGGCCCATAGTACAATCACTCGATGGCTGGTGTGTATTTTAGTTCCTGACCCATAGTACAATCACTCGATGGCTGGTGTGTGTTTTAGTTCCTGACCCATATTACAATCACTCGATGGCTGATGTGTGTTTTAGATCCTGGCCCATAGAACAATCACTCGATGGCTGGTGTGTGTTTTAGTACCTGGCCCATTCTACAATTACTCGATGGCTGATGAGTGTTTTAGTTCCTGGCCCATAGTACAATCACTCGATGGCTGGTTTGTGTTTTAGTTCCTGGCCCATAGTACAATCACTCGATAGCTGATGTGTGTTTTAGTTCCTGGCCGATTGTACAATCACTCGATGGCTGATGTGTGTTTTAGTTCCTGGCCGATTGTACAATCACTCGATGGCTGATGTGTGTTTTAGTTCATGGCCCATAGTACAATCACTCGATGGCTGATGTGTGTTTTAGTTCCTAGCCTGTAGTACAATCACTCGATGGCTAATGTGTGTTTAGTTCCGGGCCCATAGTACAATCACTCGATGGCTGGTGTGTGTTTTAGTTCCTGGCCCATATTACAATCACTCGATGGCTGATGTGTGTTTTAGATCCTGGCCCATAGAACAATCACTCGATGGCTGGTGTGTGTTTTAGTACCTGGCCCATTCTACAATTACTCGATGGCTGATGAGTGTTTTAGTTCCTGGCCCATAGTACAATCACTCGATGGCTGGTTTGTGTTTTAGTTCCTGGCCCATAGTACAATCACTCGATGGCTTGTGTGTGTTTTAGTTCCTGGCCCATAGAACAATCATTCGATGGCTGGTGTGTGTTTTAGTACCTGGCCCATAGTACAATCACTCGATAGCTGATGTGTGTTTTAGTTCCTGGCCCATTGTACAATCACTCGATGGCTGATGTGTGTTTTAGTTCATGGCCTATAGTACAATCACTCGATGGTTGATGTGTGTTTAAGTTCCTGGCCCATAGTACAATCACTCGATGGCTGATGTGTGTTTAGTTCCTGGCCCATAGTACAATCACTCGATGGCTGGTGTGTGTTTTAGTTCCTGGCCCATAGAACAATCACTCGATGGCTGGTGTGTGTTTAAGTTCCTGGCCCATAGTACAATCACTCGATGGCTGGTGTGTGTTTTAGTTCCTGGCCCATAGTATAATCACTCGACGGCTGGTGTGTGTTTTAGTTCCTAGCCCAAAGTACCATCACACTTTGCTCTTAGGTGTTTTGTTTTCTTCCTCTATATAAGATATGCATCGCCAGTGTTATACGTATGTGTTTGTTACGACTCGAGTTACTTTTACCGGTCGTAGATGATTTTGACTTTATTACCCTGTGTTTGATGTCATTTAAATTATTTATAGAGTCAGAGTACGGACGAAATTTCTTAATATACTATCGAACTGCAGGAAGCCCGTATTCCCACAAGATGCTTTATCATAAACCAGAAACGAAAGCATATCTCTTTTTTTATTTATCATCAAAAATGTATGAACTACCAGGATATATTTGATGCTGCTTGTCAGACAGTACTTACAAAATCGATTTAGTTTTTACTCACTAGCCTAATTTCATACTGAGCTTTCCCTTAAAATGTGTAAAGCTTGAAGGCTGTTTAATTGGACTAACACATCTCATCGTGAATGCTGCCCACTTTAATTATACAATTACTTAAAGGGTAACATGGATTTGTTCACTATAGTAAATTGGAATGGGGATAGTTTTATACACGATATAAAGCAATCAGTGTGCCCACATCCCATACACCCACACACTGAAGGTTTCTAATAGGCCAATTGTGATTCTATACGGACATTGTCCTGGTCAAGAAACTGTTTCGTTTAAATTGCCAATAGTTTGAAAAACTGAAATATTTAAGTACTATAACTTGAAATGTCCTAAAATAGAAAGAGAAGCAATTGTATCACTAAGGGACAAAAAAAACAATTTGAAAAACAGTGTAAATTTATTTTTTACTTTATATTGTTACTCAACTACAATTTGTGATACAAGTGATTTTATGAGATAATGGTTTGTACGTATTTTGTTGTTTATTTTTAAATCCTGCAAAGTGTGTGCTTAAAATCACATTGTTAACTTCAAGTAAGCAAGGTTGGCTTATGACTTGTGTTGAAATATCTTATTATCCGAAAGATTAATCTTTCTGTATGGTTGGGCATACTCATCAATACATTAAGTTCGAATCCCGGTGGAGGTAAGCAAAGTTTTATTTCTCTACATTTATACAAAATATATATTATAATTTCACATTTCCTGCAGTATTGACATTTACTGATATAATGGAATAAGTTCATTCCGAAAGCTTGGATTTCTGTAATTATGTTTTATGAATCCACTGTTGTGTGTTTTATTATAGTCTTAGAAAACAATCGTTTATACAATACATATAATAACAAGAAGACAAAGTCATCTAAATCCCCGTCTATCGCCATGTATGTATTTACTTTGTGATCAATATAAATGTATCATTCGTTTAACTGAATTTCTTCATAATTCCATCTGTTTCTTTGAAAAGTGAAGAAGAAAACTTCAACACTTGCTTGATATGTGTATCTAATTTCCGAATGATACATTAAGTGGCTTTGCTCCAGAAGCAAAGGCTAACCTAAATTATTTTTTAATTAAACTTGTTTTCATCGAAACTGAAAACAAATTTAAATCTCCAAATAACAAAAGGAACTAATTCACCACTTGCTTGACATGTATGGCAAATTTATAAAGTTACATGGAGTGGGTGGGCAGTTATGCTCCGGAAACAAATCTCAATTATTTCTTGATCCAACATGTTTCCGTGAAAACTGAAAAAATAGTTTTTTAAATCTCTTAATATCAAAAGACACGCTTTTACCACTTGCTTGATTTGTACTTTTAATTTCATAATGATATACATCATGTGATTATGCAGTTATGTTCCGGAAACAAAATGTGACTGACGAACCGCATCTATTTCAAACCTCTATTTCACATTGGTCAATGTCAAGTTATCAACCAACAACAGACTATCTACTTGACTGGGCGGAATAAATCTGAAAATTAAATCATTAAAAATGTCAAACTGGAGCCAATTAGTTTCCTTTAGCGATTCCTTAATTGGAAGATTTTAGACCTTCCTTGAGTGGGCAGCAATGATTTATTTTTTAGTTCACAGGTATACAAACTTTGTATTTTTTTATTTCCTTACATTCACTTATATTTTTTATAATTGTTGTACAATGTAGGGTTAATTAGCCTACCTTTTTACTGGAAGCCGATGCAGTAGAATTATCCATGCTACCTGATATACATTCATAAACAAGACCAAAGGGTTTCAGCTCATAAGTATCGATCATGCGAGCAACTGGAATATGCTGTTCTTCGAGGAGGCCCTGGCCATTAAAATCATGTGCGCCTCGTTAAATAAGGGTTGAAAGACTTCCTACGAACTGCGTGTATTTAAATAAGGAGCTTTCCTCAAGTCATGATTTATTTATATTAGTTGTGAATTTCCTGCTTACTCACTGTTCTCTCTCTTGTGTTTATATACGCTACTTCTGTTGTACACTTTTATATTCATGTTGAATAATCCGACGCCAAAACATAGTAATCACATCGAACCCTGTTTCCTTCATTCTAGTTCACTTTGACTGAGATGTTAGGTGATTTGTTTTTCTATTATAATTATTATTAGTAGTAGTAGCAGTAGTAGTAGTAGCATTCATATTAATATTAATATTAATATTAATATTAATATTGATATTAATTTTAATACTAATATTATCCATGCCAAACCCCCATGATACCCAAATTACCCTACCCATGTTAATTTATTTCTGATTATGCAATATTGTCAGCATGTGGACTTGGAAATCTAGTCTATACAGGAAAAGGTTTAGATCACCTGTTTGTTCTAAAGTATCTGAGATAATCTAACATAAGTTGAATAAAACACGGTTACCTATCGACCCATGTAAATAAAGTAAACTAGCATTGTTGTTCGAAATGAATTCCATATTTTTCCTTTTTCACAATACGCAATTTTACCGTCAGCTATCACAAATAAAAGTTTTATATACTTTTCTCAAAGTCGTTTAGATCCAGCGAAGCTCAGTGTCCAATAATCGTACCAGAAAAATATACCAAAACACACAGCTATTATTAGAGCCAGCTATTCTGTGTAGAACCATTCATCAATCAATATCGTCACAAAGAAGCACACTGCACAAATAATTAACCATTATTGGAGGCTTGATATTCTTATTGGCCACATCTAGATGGCAGACTTGTCCTGCAGTAATGTCTTCAGCTGCTTATGTACACAAATGTTTAGACCTCATGCGCCTGAACTTCTTGGTATTTTTGTTTGATTTCAAAAATATTTCAACCAGCATTCCAATTCGTCTGGGGAAGGAATTAAAAGGTGAATATGTCGAAGATAATAAAATGAGAGCGCTAATAATCACTTCCCAGTGTTAACATGATGTGGTGTGAGGAGAAG
>JAVFBZ010053504.1:0-10968 GCA_032466195.1 Katharina tunicata
TCCAATCTCACATTAATACCTACAATAAATGACTTGAAAAATGTTTCCAAGGAGGTCGAAATTGTTGAGCATTTAGGGTAACTTTAATTTTCATTTTAGGTTGTTTTTACAAGCTGATTAGGTATGATAGTTGAGGCAGACTCGCAGTGGTCACATTGGCCTCGTCCTCTTGTCTATATAAACTTTTGTTGGTGTGTTAAACCTCACCAAAGGGCCATACAGGTATTGTATAATATCATGATTATTATTATTAGGGCTCAATACATGATTCTCAACACTAACTGATTAGAAAATTATAGCTGAAAGATATAAATTACCTGCTGCGAAGACTGGCAAATTGTAAGAGTCCGGTTTTATGAGCAGTAACCAGATCCTGTAATAGCCCGACATTACCCTCCATGATTTTTGGTATTGTTATCGAATAATGGTTGTACAGGTCTGAAATCACCAAAATAAATATAGTATTATATGATGCAAGAAATGATGTCAAATGTCACGTGAAAACTCAAATGATGAATTTCAAACTTTCGAGTTCTTTTTCAATGGATTAGCTTAGATATATCATAACACAGATAGAATATGCCCAAAAAAACTTTTTGTTCAATCATTTTTGTTTTGCTGGGGTAGTTTTATTTTAGGTAATTTCAGGCATATCACAGTATGCCAGCATAATGTGTGAAGGAAACCAACTTTGACGTCACTAGAAATAAATTTACATTGTAGGCCTACATATCTGATGGATGTTTAATGTCGTTCTCAAGGCTATTTAACTTACAAGGCGACTAATAGTGTTGCCATTGTATGGTGGAAAACCAAGAAAAAAACTAGTAAAATCCACTCCGCAATCTCCCAAGCCACTAGAAAACTTTCCTTATATACCTATTAAACCTACATGTACATGTATACTGGGCTAGCAATAACAGACACTACTGAACCAATACAGGATATAAAAACATTAAACAATAAAGTAAATTAAGTAATGATGCATTAATGGATATTTACCAACAAGAAAGACCTTGAAGTCATCATTTTTCACAGTTTCAATGGGTGTCTGGTCTTTTACGTTTGAAGTGTGCATATCACAACCCCACTCTATCAATAACTGAAAATTAAATAAAAACTTACAATAACAGCTGTAACTACAGGTACACATGTACAATGGAGCGAGAGACTGACCTAAGTATCACTTACAACACAGTGAGAACTAGCACCAATCACAGTCCAGCTGTTGTTACTGTTTACCATCGCTACGAACAACACGACAAAGAACACTTTGTACCTGATGACAAAATTATATCACAGTTTTCAGAAAGAAATTTTGATTGAGGGTTTACACCATACCTAAGGTTATTTCAATCATCTGGCAGCATGTCAGTCCAATCAGGGGAGGAAACCACCCTAAAAACCCTTGCAAGATACAAGACGCCACGGTACATTTTCACCACAGGAAACTACAACAAGTTGGCATCCTCATGCTCCTAAGTTCAGAGAGCACCAGGGAACAGGAAACTCCCAGCCAATCATCTAGGGTTAACAGTGAAACACATTTTTAAATACACTGTACTCATGTTCAGCGAAAGTTGACAGTGAGAAACTTGTACAATGACCTAATGTGTATGCACTAGTACTGGGATACAAGCATGTTATTCTCCCAGTTAATAATACCTAAAATTATTTTAACAGCTAACCATAACAGTTGAAAATTTTTGATGTAATTTTTCCCAAGCAACCTTGATTCAAGGTCAATGACACACCATTGGGATGATGAGCAACATATACTAATGTTAAAATTCCTTCCAAACAAATGTTGAAAATTTAGACAAGTCTAGACAAGATTTATTGTGACATGTTGTTTGCCTTGACTTGAACAATTACTTTCAGCTGTATGTTGTGATGTGGTTTTTAACATCTTGTTTGAGAGGCAGTTAGCAGTTGATGTGCTGATAAATAATAAACAAAAGATTGTGCATTACAGCTTCTTCAATTATTGGAACCATTTTTATCTATATTCTGACATCATCAATGTGCTGGAGAATGATGTCAGAATAGACATTGATGCCACAAATAAATGAGGAATAATGAATCCAAAAGGTTTTGTTTACTATTTGTATTAAACCACTCCCCATGCCCATCTAGTAAAGAATTGTAGAACTCTCAATAACAATATATATAAATATTGTTATGTTTTATAATAAGTTTTAAAACTCATCTAAATGCAAAAGCTATAAAATATATATCATTCTTTAAATAAAAGAATGTAGCAATTCTATCTAAATATATTTTAAAAATAACTATCCCTAAATGCTCAACAAATTCGACCCCATTTACCACTTATCAAACTACATTTTATGCAAGGGTTAAGAAGTGTAGAAACACACTGTTGACATTTTTAAGAAGTTCATACTTTAAGCTACAAGAAAATACAAGTTTAAGCTTCAATCTCACATTAATACCTTTAATAAATGACTTGAGACATGAGTCCATGAAGGTCGAATTTGTTGAGCATTTAGGGTATCTAAATAACTATCTAAATATACATACATGACAGATATCTCGATGTAGACCCTCAATACCCTGGTAAATTGGAGTACATTTATAAGCATTCTTGCTCTCAATGTTTGCCCCATTTTCTAACAAGTAAGCAACAACGTCCTGAATTAAACAAATCAAAACGTACTTTCATACTAATTTTAAGAAAAGAGCACATATAACAGTTCAAAGGTAGATAACTCTTTAGATGGTCTATACAAATACATCCGTCACTTAAGACCTTATTTACTTCCAGAATTTGAATTTATTTCTTAAACTTTCCAGTGAGTTAGTCTTAAAGGTGTATTTATATTTATAAAAAAAAAGAATGCTTACTTAAAAACCAAATAAAAAAAATAAACAATCAAAAGTTACAAAGCTAAAAGAAAAATATACTGTCCATTTAAGAACTTTTAACAGTAGATAAACATTTATTGTAATTTGCCCTTACCCTATGCCCATTTCTACACGCCCAGTGGAGAGGGGTGTTGAGGGTTTTAGATTCTTTACAGTTAATAAAGCTGGGCTGGTCCTTAAAGAAAGTCACCATTTTCTCCACTATGTCAAAATCATTATCTTTAGCTGCCTTAATGAATAGTTTTTGCCAGGTGAGTGTGTTCCCAGGAAATATCTGATAGAGAACCTCTGTGCCCGTCTTTACCTGTCTGTTACGACTGGTACACTCAAAATAAAACTGAAAAATTAAATGATGCAATCATTAACATCAAACTATAGATTATCAAGAGCATACAAATTATATAGAACACTCTTCTAGGTTTGATAAGATTGATGTTTGAAACCATAGTTTTTAATTGAGTTGACATACATGTTGTTCCAATAAATTCTATGTCTAGTTTCAAATCAATTAATTCTTTAGATTTCTGACTGATCGATTGAAGGCAGTTGTTTAGCATTGCAAAGTCAGTCTTTATGAAATTCAGCTCATGCAACTGATCTAACGAGATCTCTTTTTTGTTGTTGTTGTTGTTGATAGAACTAAATATTCATCTCAAAATTTAGGAAGAATTTACATAATATCTGATATTTTAACTTTTGTTGGTTGAATTTGTGTATAGTTACAGTGTAAAGATACAGAGGATTTCAAAGGGAGAAATGGTTTAATTTTCAAGTGCTGTATAAAGTGAATAGAGGAAAAACCAGCCTGAGAAGAACACCTGTACCTCATACTGTGGATAATTCTCAGGATGAACTTCACAAAATCCAAATGTTGGTAGTCGGAGGAGCTTTTTGATTGATACTGTAACATCCAGAAAAAACAAAACAACAATAACAATAAATCCATTGTAATGAAATTATACATGTAAGCCAACAAAATACAATTCTTTCAACTTTTAGCCAAATGCTATACAGCTAGGTTAAGAGAAATGAATGTATGTGAGGTATGTATACAAATCAAATCAGTTATTATCTTGGGTTAGACTTAAATATATAGGGTAAATAACATATAACGGTAATGCTCAGTTAAAAACAAAAAGATTCCACGAAAATCCGGTATCTTTAGGTTTTCATGCTATATTGACATTTTCTTAGTTTCTTAATTGAAAAGTAGTAAATAATTGGCACATAATTTGATAAATTGAGTATTTGGTTTGGGTATTAACCAAATATCTTGCCTGAGTATAAAAGAAACAACCTTTTGATTTGTTAGTGAAGTCTTCAATGAATTCTCCAGTGGTTTTATCTTTAAGCACAAATCTTTTCCCATCAGTCAGGACTTCCTTTGTGCCGTCACTCTGAATGAAGGCAGATCCATTTGTTAGATGCTGCAGAAAGAAATAAAATAAACAGATATATTAACACTAAGACCCAGTAGATCAACTTTTAAAGAGAAATATGCTGTGTTGGATAATCTGTCAGACAAATCTTACAGAAAACAGCCATGTACATGTTCAACATTAAGCCAGGATATGCATGCTCTCCACAAACCACTGAATGTAAAACAAGTCTGTCTGCTTGACCAGGACTTAGTAGTGCTGTAATTAAGGTTACCATAATTCTTCAACCATGTCACCTTCTCTGAGTGTTTGTTTAGTCGAATAGGTAACATGAAATTAGACCATAAGCAAATTTGGGAAAGGGCGTAATCCAATTATAAATAATTAATTTATTATTATAGCCTACTGTTTAACTTATTAATTAGTCTCTGTTCCTGAGACTTAACAAGTTAAACTGACTGAAAGTCTTATTGTTGCAAAAATCTCAGGGGGTGAAAAGGGTGGAAGAATTGGGGTATTTCACTTTGACGATGGCTTGCCAGCCCAATGGGTGAAGCAAACAGCTTTCAACAACACTGGCATCAGACAAGGCCACCATGAGACAAGGACAAGACTCAAACATAGGCTCCCTGATGCCCCTTAGATCAGAGAGCGCCGGGGCACAGAAAGCTCCAGCCAACCATTCACCAAACAATCCCCTATTTCAGTGATGTATTATGCATACAAACACTGAATGCATATGTCTGATGTCAATGATGCACTAGCCATTTGAGCCATATGTAGCACACAATATTTGTTCAATGGAATTGAAAGTGACTGCTTGTCAGGGTGAACGTGTATGTTTGTAACAAACTCCATCAGATCATTTAACATAAACTTATACATTCTTCAACAGTTTTACATAACTGACATAACACAAGATATGTTTATATAACACAATGAATCTGAAAATCTGACCATACCAGGTTAATGACCATAGAGAGACAGATATCTGTGATAGTCATAGTCCGAGGTACTTCCACTATCTCAAAACATCCTTTCCTCTTTTCTTGAATCTCTTCGCGTACCTACAAATGCAAATTTTAATTTACTTTTAAAAAATTAAGTTTTTCCTCTTTCTGCTAATATGGATCAGAGAAACACAATTTAACTCTATATACCAAAGAAGTAGACAATATAACCTACCGGTAGTCTTTATTGAAAGACTATAAAGCTATTTTAATTCTTAAAAAATTATTCCTATTTATACAGTGATATATACTTAGTGAAATGCTTAAGAATAATGGGAGTTTTAAGATGTGACGTAGTAACATAGTGATGTCCTTTGTGAAATGACATTAAGAATCTTGCAAAAGTGATGTTATTAAAAAATAAAGCAAACCATAAAATAGTGTTAACCTCATTTGAAAAATAGTGCTTCTCCAGTACTGCATGACTATGGTCAAACGATACACCTTCTGTAAGAGGTCGGCAAAATCTCTATGATGATTTGTATTATAAATCAAATTTGAACACTAACCTCATTTTGTACTTTGCTGACCCAGGCAATCCAGTCCCTACAGTAGTCCAGGTCAAAACGCTTCTCTAGTTTGGCAATAGCTGAAATAGTCAAACAGGCAATTACATCCAGATTGTCCTTAATACAATGCAATTTCTCACCAGATAATACAACGAGCTCCCTGTGTTCAGGTGTTTAGTTATTATCTAGGGACATCTGGTGCCAATTTGTAATGGCGTATTGTTTGTGGCAAGGCCGGACTGTTGCTTTTTTAGGTGGTTTCCATCTAAAATGGGCTGGTATCCTGTTATATGAGTGAAAAAAGCTTAAGTATGGAGTAAAACACCAAACAAACAAACTTTATTGTAGATGATACAATTTATCTACATTGTAGTTTGTTTGTTTGGTGTTTTACTCCATACTTAGTCTTATTTCAATCATATAACCGGGTATCAGCCCAATTTAACTCTTAGGCCAAAAAACGGATCAGTTTTTTTTGTTTATACTGATGTTTGTTTGCAAGGGGTTATTTATTCCAATGATTGCATGCTATCTGAATGAGTAAAGGAAACCACCCTTACCAAGGCAACTCTACCAAAAAGAGGACAGGATATTTACAAGGCACAAAAACCTGCAAACAAATCATCTTCCTGATGCCCCTTACATAATCCAAAGAGCACCCGGGCAGAGGAAGCTCCCACCCAATCCACCAGCTATAACGAAGCTAAATACTTACAATCTCTCAAATTGTCGATGTTGAGTTTGAGTTCTTGTCGTTGTTGTATGTCATCTCTATTTGAACTCATGAGAGGTAACTGCTCAAGGTTATGATTGGTTTCTCTCATCATACGGTATAACCAGTCCTGCATTAATCAAAATTTAATATTAATTTATTTTAACTGGCTTAATTTATTTCAAAACTCTGTCCGTTTTTTAAATAAATATTCATAGTAAGTGGCTAGAAACATTTTTGAAACAATTATGATTGAAATATGGATATATAATTTATGATCTACTTCTGAAACCGGGACTATTTGCACTGCTTTGTTTACATTACCCCAGCACCCCTAAAGGGGATTCCCATTGACTGTATGGTAGAAAAACATTTAAAAGTAAAATGGTTGCAGAATAACATCACATGATTACATCTCAAGGGTTTCCCATTGCATAGTAATATATGCAAACAAACCCTGCCTTCCCATTGAATGCCATTTCCATTTACAATGACTTTTTTTTAGACATTTGTATTACACTTCATGACAGGTTTTGTTGGATAAATAAGAAACTAAACAGCGTTTTCTAAGCACAAGTTTGGCCAATATCACTGCACTACTTTAAAGGTACTATACTGCAGAGTTTCAGCAAAAAATTGACTGAAACAAATTAAACCAGGTTTTCTATATTTTTCTAGGATGGACCAAAGTATATGCTTTCAGAAAATATCAACCACGAGAATGTCGATTTTTGGCTGAAATTCTGCGGTATAGTACCTTTAAATAGCAGTCTGTGCTTTGTTCTAAGTAGTCCTTCGCCCATTTGTTGATTCTAGTTTCATCTTGTATTCTTTCAGGAATATATGTTTTTATCTTGATTATAATCTCTATATATAACGGTCAAGATAAAACATTATATTTCTGACAGAATACAAGATGAAACTAGAATCAAAATTTAAAAAATCTAAGTACAAATACATCAACTGTAAGGTAACTCACAATTCTGTTTACAACAGCTTTGCATTGCCTGTATTTGAAGCCCAGCATAAAGAAGAAACAGAAGTAAGCACAGATAGACATTGGGTCGGCCTGAAAGAAAACATTGATTTAGACTTAATTTTGGATGATGTCTTAACGTTTTACCTAGTTAATGGCAGTGCAAGTAATAATTGTTATGAAAAGTACACCGTAACTCCCATTAATAACTCAATTCTGCTCACATACTCATGATTTCAAGTTCTGACAATGGCTGACTTAAACCAAAGAATAACACATGATTATTGTGGATGTGGCCATTATAAATATAGCATGCATTTCAAAATAGATCCTGTAGAGTTTTCTACTTTAATACAGTACTTTAATAAAATTTAACAATAATTTATGTCTATTTAATTTGTTAACCATTTGAAAAATATATTTAAAACATTATAAAAATTCTGCTCAAGTTCCTGCTTTAAGAAACAGTGTGGTCAAATGTGCTGTTTATAATATGGTATTTTTTAAAGTAACATAAGCACTCAAAATTAGGCTTTTACAACAAATTCTGATTGCCTTGATATTAACCAACTTTGAATTTGTACATAAACTAAAACAATTACTTTGAAATTAAAATTATTAAGTTGGTTCAAGGCTAGTAATAGCCAGGAGAAATCATGCAATAATTCAAATTCAGCGTAAGGAAGGCCGGCCATGTTTCCTCATATGCCTAAAGTAAAGCTTTTGATCTAGCAGGGTTCATGATCGTATATGGAATGAGTTAAGATTTTGAATAGTGGATGGGGCGGGGCTAATTAACGTTTGACCTGGTGTAGCGTCGGTGCATTTTAAGGTGGCTCAGTTTATGATAGCTGATTGACACATCCACATAATACTATTCTGACAGAAAATTCAGTTTTTAGTGCTTTAGTTATTATAAAACTCTCCTTCAACCTACAAATTTGAGGTTGGAATTATTGGAAAGCCTCTAACTTGTACTTCTTGAGAAAAATAAAAAAATTTTCATGAGATTCTGTGATAGTGCAAAATTCAGAACTTTTGAGTGTGTATGTTACTTTAAAGCTCCTTGCATCTTAAGAAGAAAGAAGTGACACGTTAAGATAATGGTTTATAGTCCATTTCACTCATTGATTGATAGATTGAAGGGATATTTCACTTAAAATATATCATGGCAGAGCTCTTTGTCAGTTAACAGCAACAAAAATACAACAGCGTCTAAAATGGTAAGCTTTGTTGATTGAAGACGCTTTAAACATATAATAACTGTTTGTTTACAGCAAAGCAAATTGTTTAAACAGGAATTGTTGTGAAATACCTCCACCAAATCCTCTGAGTCAAAAGGGGTTTTAGAGTGGAACATTTTCTCTATAGTGCATAGTGCTAAGTTTATGGTCCATCTGTAAAAACAAAAGAAATTGATGTGTCACAAACAAGACAAAGTAAAATATATGAAATGGACAATTAACCTTTATGTCCATGTCTATAATTACTATCAAATCAATTAAATTGTTTCAGTGATTAGGCATTACTTTATGGTGATAATAATATTTGAAAAAAAAAACCAACCCAAGCCGAACTACATGTACAACCAGAAACCAAAGCCTGGCGGAGAATATATAAAATATGTTGCTTATAGTCATATCATTCAAGACACCTGTTCTAAACATTCACTAAACGAATTGATTAACATGTGTATAAATGGTTTATGGGTAAAATAAATAAAATAAAGATGTTTTTAGGTGAATAAAGAGTGGAGAACAATCTATACCATACAGAGTTTTGCATTGTATTTCAAACCATATTTAAGAATAGTTGACCAGCATGTCCACTGAACTGACTCGATTGTATTGAAAAAGTGGTGGCCATCTTGTAAAACACACAACAGGGCCTGCAATAATGTCATGTCCTTAAAGGATAGATATTTTACGCCGCTCGATCCAGTTCAGAGTACAAGCTACTTTTTTTAGATACAGCATCACAAAGTAAGTTAAAAAGATGACGATTGTCCTGCCTGGTCCATAAACTTCACACAAGGCAAAAGAAAATAGCAATGTGAAAGGCACTATTCAAAACGGTAAGCCAGAGTTTCAAGGATGTTAATGGAACTCCAGTAGAAGTGAACGAGACGTACATGGACTATTGGAATATTAAAGACGTGTTTTTTTCTCATCCAATATAATTTGTTTGGAGATACATTACGTATAGACCAACCCAGAAATCTTCATAGAAAACAACTCCCTACCTGTCATTTAGCAGCATTTCTGTATTAAATGTATTGGGGGCAAAGGAGTTAACCAAGGCACACAAAACACGACTATCAGCCAGGTCATCAATACTCTAATGAAGAAAACAAAACAAACAAGATTGACAGTGAATCCAAGTCATAAATGCAATTCCACAAAATAATTGAGTTTGTGGGTTTGATTGAGGTTTAATTTCCGACATACTCAAGGTTATACATTCATATGACGGCCTGCCAGCCCAACAAATATGGACACCATTGCTATTTTCAATTAGTCCTAATGATATGGAAAGTCAGTTTATTACTTTTCACACAAGACTTCACTATTTGTAGATATCTCAGGCCAAAGTCACAACTCTGAGAAACAGTTGGAGTCGGAGTTGTGACTTTGGTCTATTAAGTTAAACTAATCAGTGGGAATCACGGTGTATATATCTCTTTTCCCTAGTTTAACAATTCACACTTTTCAAGCTTTTGCAACATACCATAACAGTAAGCCTTTTCCCTTCCTTTGTTTTCTGTAAAAAATTATAACGAAAAAATTATTTCCAAAGTCAACACTGAACAAAAGTGTAAAAGCATGCTAAAAGAAACAAGTTTAAATCTTCTAAGAAAAATAAAATGTTTGTTTGAATGGTAACCATACTGAATTTACATATATAAAACACAAATTCATGTATTTGTTTCCAAAAGTTGCACAAAAACATTATACTCAGAGCATTATCAGATACAACAATAATGATAACAAACAGAGAGGTCCAAATAGATATAAATTTATTTGGTTGGAGTTTAATTTATATACAATTGTATTCCAATTAAAAAAAGCAAATACATATAAAACATAAACTGAAAAAAAAAAAGTGTTCTTAAAGTCTGAAATCATTTTCAAAACAATTCTGTCATTATCTTATATAAGTATCAAAATTACTTTTAGCTGAGAGATAACAAATTCCAGGACACACTCCTCAGGTGTGGGGAAGTAATCCAGATCACGGAACTTTGTCTTGAATTTCTTGACAAAATCTTCCCCAGGGAATTTATCCCACTGGTCAGAAAACCCATAATCAATCTGAAATAGAATTACTACATAGTAATGCTTCCTCTGTTTTAAGTTGAAAACACCGTAATAAAAAAGCCACCAATAACAACAACAACAAAAAGAAAAAAAGAAAAGAAATGAATCTAACACCATCAAATGATAGTTTAATGTCTATCTGTTAAGATTCTATATCTATTGTTATCATTAAGATACAC
>JAVFBZ010053504.1:11068-27621 GCA_032466195.1 Katharina tunicata
TGAATCTAACACCATCAAATGATAGTTTAATGTCTATCTGTTAAGATTCTATATCTATTGTTATCATTAAGATACACCAGGGTTTATTTTTTTTAAAAGAAAGCGGACATAGATTTGTGGAATAAGATCCCAAGGACAAACCAATACATTGTACAGTAAGCTGCACACTGAGCCTTCTCCCCTATTCAGACTTGGATACACGAACATAAATTTTGTACAAGAAAAGTAAAATAAATAAAACTAAAAATAAGTTTAAGTAGTAGACTGTAGAGTAGTTGAAAGATTGTGCTCAGCAGTTTCCATTGATTACCTCTATTCATGTAAAATTGTTGGTTCATCTCCATTAAAATCATCACACAATATCACTTAATACACAAATAAAACATCACTCAATGTTTTTTTGGCAAATATTTATCAAGTATGGTCAATGTCAAAGTTATATGCATCTGCTTAATGTGGCTATAAGAGTATAGCGTAAAATGTCCACATTCTTGACTACATTTTAGGAGGCTGTTGTATAAATCCAATCAACTAGATACAGTTAAAATGTAATAGGGTTTCTTCTCTATGTTCTTGTGTAGTTCTCTAGGTATGTTTACAAACCTTAACTGGTTCTTCCTCTACAGTAGCAGCAGAACCAAACCCTGTCAATAAGGACGTCTTTGCTTTGGCTTTCTTCTTCTTAGCTGGTGGTGGGTCAGGGGTCCACTGTATTCAAATGAAACAAAAAGACTGATAAAAACTCTTAGATCAAAGTCATCTAAAATAGGTTACGTTCATATCCTACATCCAAGTAATCTAAATAGGTTACGTTCATAATCATGGATATCTTTTCATGATTTCAGTTTGATTCCCCTGGTTGATATGCTCCACATCTTAGTTGAATCTTTTTGCTCTCCATTCTCTTAGGATTTTGTAAGATACTGAAAGTCCTTCTTCACTGTCAATAATTTGAAGATCTTTATGAGCTTGATAAATATTTTCTTAGGGGCTGAGTATAGAGCTTAAATTTTAATAATATCCTCTAAGAAATAAGCTACTTCCAAATTCATTCATTGATTTCTTTGATGTTTAACGTTGTACTTATGTGTATTTTTTTTGTACACCTTGTAAAAATCAACCTGCAACCTCTATCATAATATACCTGTAGTATTTTACAAAAGTATATGTAAACTTCAAAATATAATTAACATTTACCTTCCCAAAATATATATATTCCTTCAAGAGATTTTATGAGTAAAAATAAATAATAAATAAAGAATATCAATAAAAACCAACCTTGAAAATAACCTGGGTTAAAGTGTCTTCATCTTCCTGTATCAGATACTCAAGTCTTTCCCAAACAAACCACAGGTCATGACAAATCAGTCTCCATAGCAACTGGAATACCTAGAATATTAATCAGAATGCTTAGAATGTTTGGCCATTGCAGTATTTACAATCTAACAAAAAACAAAAAAAAAGACAATACACGTAAATACAAATTCACTGTAGCTTTAAAAACAACAAGTTTCAAATATGACACAGTGTTTAATGCTTTGCTCAATGTTGTTATGTCTGTGTCGTATAAGTAGTGTAACAGAAAACTGTAACAACTGTAAATGCAATCATTAAACTGTGACCTCCTATGCTCTTTTTAACTAAACAGTGTTCCTCTAGACTCCAGCTTAAATATGTTCAGAAGTTCATACTTCACTAAGGCAAGAGATGTATACATGTATTATAGGTCCAGAACAGAGATAACATCTTACATGATCAGCACTTCTCATTGCACACATTTTACTGTCGACTTTAACATCTTTTGGTATAACCTGACATTTCTTCAATTCTTCAACAATCCAATCAAAACGAGTCAACTTCTGCTGTTCAGTTAATCTGCATTTATAAAAATAAACAAAACAAAAAATGTTTAAAAGGTTAAGATTGCCAAACAGAAGAATGTCTAACGGCCCGATAAACAATTCTCACAAGAATTACACCCAGAGTCTCTTCAAAAACAATTTTGGAGAGTTCAATGACCGATCATTGGATTCTTGTAAAATTGATTCTATCCATGTTGATTTGTTTAGTTAAATTTTGTCAAGATAGATTCAAACCATTGAGAAATTATTTGCTTACTTTGGGTTTTAAGTTCTACAAATGGACTTACATGTAAGGATAATTAACTTAACTGATGGCTTGGCAGCCCAATGGGTAAGGAAAAAAACAAAGCCTTTTCCGTTTTTAGGAGCAGACAGATTTCTTTTTCGTTTGATTGACGTTTTAAACCCTACTTAAGGTTACTTTACTCATAATGGTGTGTCCATGAACCGTGAAGGAAACCATACTTAAGGACACTGGCAACACAGAAGACACCACTGTATATCTACAGAATAAAACACCTGACACCACCTTATGTCGGCTTCTTGATGCCCCTTAGCCCAGAGAACACCAGGACACAGGAGGCCCCACCCAACCACCTGCAGCAGCAAACAGCCAATAAAGGTATTCCAGGATAGTACAACATGCAAAGTATGAAGACAACAAATTAGCTTCAAAACAGCATCAGGACAGAAAACGATCTAGATGCAGAGATCTGTATCGTTAAAAGTCTACTACGTAATCCTTATAAAAACGATCCTCCTTGCCAGTCTCAATTATACTCAACCGAACAATTTGAATCTTGTCTCATAATCGAGAGACACTCACCCATCAAAGCTCTGTAGATGTTGAAGTTCTCTGCCTGTAATACTCTCAATCAGGCCCTTCATGTTTGTACCAGTCAATAGATCCATTAGTACATTATTCAACAGCTGATTGTACGGCATCAGGCGGAAATTTACCCAAGCAGTGAAACTTCGGATTCGAGTTCTTAAAGACATTATTCTTATTGTTGAAGATACGTGCTATAATTCCAAACACATAGTTACCTCTCCAGAACACTTCAATTGAATCTCTTGTGAATTAAACATGTTCTGAAAAAGACTATAAAGTCATCAAATGTTAGTTGTTGGTTAATGACATCGTTGCAGGCAGAGCTTTACCTAAACAAGTATTTTTTTAATGAATCTTATTTTTTTCATCTTTTAGATAGTAAAACTTGAGCTGTCATTTTTGTAGTAAACTACCAAACTAAAATCACATATGCACCCAAAATTTTGATTTTTCAACTAATTCTGTTTGCCTTGATTTTTATAAGATTTGATGTTTGTTCAAAAAATAGAAAGTCACGTTAAAATAAAAATTATTCATTGGGTACAAAACTTGAACGGACCAGGATAAATCTAGCAGTTGTTCGAATTAAAAGGTAAGAGGGCTGGCCATATTTGCATAGAATGACTTTGATCCAGCGGCGGTGAATGACCTTGTTTGTAACGGGCCAACATTTTAAATCTTGTAAGGGGTGTGGCTAACACTGTTAACTAGGAGTGACGTCGGTACATCAAAGTGGGTCTGACACATCAAACATAATTCATGTGATTCTGTGAAAATCCAAAGTACAGAATATTTGGGTGCGTATGTGACTTAAATATTGCAATAAAACACTTGCTTACTATTTATATAATAAAGCAATGAGTCTTGTCATACACAGGGCTTATGTATTTATAATCAGTCCACTTTTTTCCGAAAGCATGCATATTACAAATCTTTGATATAGCTAATGTTGTCTTCTTAACATCAGTGGAATATTAGATTAATGTTTATGCAGTCTACTACTTTTACATAATTTATGTGGTATGCGACTAACATTTTGATAACGCTTGACGGTGAAAAACTCAGTAGCATCAGATGCTCCTATTAGATCTTTTGTCTTGTATATCCACTTACAATTCTGTATGTGAATGACATAAACATTGTGATATTGAAAAGACTTTCCCAGCAAACAAATGTTCTCATGTAATATTTTATTTACAATCCAACACATACAAGCCAGGCGACCTTGGTTGGTAGTCTCGTCGACAAAGATAATTACCGTAGTCCTTATTTTACAAAATGTCTCGGAGAGTTCAATTCTAACAAAAAGATATGGTAACGGCTTTTGAATTATATTACTTAGGGGTAAGTTCAATAACTTACAATAACTTGAACTTACATGTATTGTTTTTCAGTAGACTTATCTCATCATGATATATAATTCTGTATCTAGTTTTAATTTTTAATTGGATATTTAGTGTTATTTACTGATAGTTTAACAGAAAACATGATTAAAGATCCAATACGACCATACCGCAGGCTAGTTTTTGTCCCACAGAAAAGGAACTAAACAGGCTTTTATCAAATTATCTCGGACTAAAATGCTTCAATTAGCCTATTGGTATATTACATTGGTTGTTGTTGTCAACGGGGTTTTTCTCTGGTGCTTTTAGCTATTTAAATATTAATCAAATAAATATTGATTTTTTCAACTTTGTCATAAAAAACATAAATCAACACCAGTGGGCAAAATGAAGATGAACTTAAAAAGTCTTCAGAGTTTACGACCCGAGACGATTGTTTTTCACACCATCGTTACCTCTCCACTTCGAGCAGCCATTTGTAAACAAAGCACCTGTGAGTCTCTAACACGAAGGGACGTAACTCCGATCGATTACATCCCTTTACTTCCCAGAATGGCTCGTTTGTATTCTGCTAAAGAACAAGGGCCCGGCTTTTGAATATTTATTATTAGACTCTGTATTGTAGTATACAGTATATGTCAATGCGTCTCTTTTTATATATGCAGCATAACACATTTTCATATACAGTATACTACAAAACAGGGCATAAATACAACATATTTTGTTCATATGATATTTTTTTATATTCCCCACCAACAATTATTACGGTCCATTATGGTTCAACCGAACAACTACATGATAGATGTAATACCAGTAGGCCCATGTCCTATGGCCAAGAACGTTAATGAGTGAAATGAAATCGAGTATAATGCTAAACAGAAATAACAAAATAGAGAAATAAACAAGACACAAAGTGCATTAAATGGATTGAGATTCTTACATGTGTATATTGGATTATATATAAATTCATGCATAATGTTCAGCCAAAACTATTTCAATTATTTCCTTTTCATTAAAATACAAATTCAACACTGTAAAATTGTCAATGAAATACAGATAGCCATATGGTTTATACATTGTTTAGTACAATTTTCAGAAAATTTCAGAGAAGTCTGTTTTCAAAGTGTCAATTTACAGGCTAACACACACTAGATGCATCAGCAACATATATATATCAAGTGAATAAATAGTTTTGTGACTCGCCCTTTAGCATTTATAACAACGCTTTTCTAAACGATTAGGCTGCATTTATTGCTAGAACACAATGAAGTTTATATACAAAAATATATAAAAATAAAATAAAAAATAAAGTAGAAAATGAGATTCGAGAATCTATAAAGCACTCCCTAATACTATCTTAAGACAGATAAAAAAAACTCAACCATTGAGAAAAATTGAATAAAACAGTCTTTTTACACAAGATACACTTGTAATCATTACTGATCTAACATATTGATAAATTAAATTTATAAATTCTTCTAAATGCAACTTTTAGCATCAGTGTCTGAAAAATAAGCATATAAAAATGGTATAAGCGTCCGGAATCTATCAGCACCAATTTGCACTGCACATGTCATTAAATACACAGTTAGTCTAACCTATCTTTATTTACAAAGTTCATCTCTATTTTGTTAGAGGAAAAAACAAGAAAGTGATGTCAATTTTCAACATTTGTCTATAAATTTCTGAACGAACAAGAATTGTTTTGAATCATGATTATCTATATGGAATTACCCCGAAACAAGTTTTCTCAAAAGATCAACCTCCAAAATAGAAGCATAATCAAGATTTAATAATTCTTTGACATTTTAGAAGTTGATGATATTTCCAACAACCTAGGAATAGCAGCATTCAGGAATGGAGCTTACTAACTTTGTTTTCACGATATATTTTGTTTATTGGGCTTCTTGAAGGGAAAGATGGTTAATGAATGCCCAAGTATAAGATTTGAGGACCAAACTGCCACTTTTGATAGCAAATATCTAGATTGTGCATTGAAGGTAATCATTCAAGACCAAGTTCACAGACCATTTGGCTCAATTTGGTTTGCATATTTACATTCTTTGGATAAGTCAGAAACCATTCCTTGGTAAAGTCAGCCTAAGCCCACAGTGTAGTGAGTACGAGCAAAAATATTCAGAACTGAATGGCCTGAAATTGTGGATCAATGGCATCTATACCAGGGTCAAGAGGAACAGCCTCATCCCCTGTTAACACCCCAGAAGTGTTGTCTAGATAGAGAGCACTTTGACTGACATTTACAGGGGTCTCATCAAGGAAAGAGGGGGAGAAGTCAATGAGGGTGGGGAAAGTGTTGGTTTGGTTAATATATTGGACAGTTACTTTTTCTGGTTTGGTTACAAAAGTTTTTTGGCTAACATTACTTGGGTTGCTTATAAGTACAGATTTCATGGCTTTGTCTTCAACAGGGTCTGACCGTGGGCTGACGACAATTGAAGGTGTGATAGTTTTCAGGTTAGATAAGGATTTTGCGCACGGAACATATACACTAGAAATTATAGATGGTGGTGTTGCAATTGCCTTTGTGTCCTTCACTGATGCTTTGGCTGCTTCAAGGACAAGGTCCACTTCACGCTGTAGAGGGAGCTGGTTACTTTCTTTCTTATTTACATCCGTCTTCAAGATGCTCTGTGAAATTGGACCTTTAGCAGCATTTGCTCTCGGTGTGATATTCCCACGCCTTGCATTGGTGACCATTTTTATTTTAGTTTGAGCTACAGAATCATTACCAAAAGAACTACCACGAGGAGATCCACGACTTGCCAACAATGGAAGGCGTATCCTTGCGAGAACATTCGGTGGTGTTGTTGATTGGTCTTTGGTTTCAAGATTGGAGTCCTTATCATAACTCCGAATATTAGGAGAATTTTCTTCACAATTTTTGGATTGTTTCACCTGTGAAGAATCTGCTTTTTTTGAAACCTTTTTAATATCTTTCTTTTTAGAAGGTGATTTTTTAGGTTTAATAGTGTTATCAATATGAGGTTTTACCTCAAGCATTTTGTTCATAACATTGTTTTGATTTTCTAATAGTGCAGTTTCTTTATTGTTGAGCTCCTGCACACTATCATGAAAAGTCTCAAACAGATTTCGTGTGGGGCTTGTTGTTTTTTGCGACTTTGTAGAATTTCTGACAGAATCATTACATGGAGTGGTCTCTCTTTTAATGATTTTTGTATATGGATTATTGCTACTTGATGCTGTGTTTGTCAAATCTGCATCATGCCGACTTCTTGATTCTAAATCCTTGGAAGACACAGCTGATGGAGTAGTCTGTTTTTCTTTCTGATCATTCTTAGTGTTTTCTTCAGACACCTTAGCCATAGCTTTTGCCTTCAGTCTTTGAGATGTTCTGCTAGCAACTGAATTTTGATTGGGATTCTGTTTCACCTTTTTCTTGGCACTACTGGTTATTGGATCCAAAATAGAATAGCGGCTTTTGTGACATTTGGGTTTTTGTTTACGGTCTTTTCTGGCATGCTCTGAATTACTATCACATTCTCGTTTGATAGCACACTTATTTTTGTCTGAATTCATATCATGGAAGTTTACCATTGGGACAGGAAACATCAAGTCTAATTCTGGTGGCTCAATAAAGTCTAAATTTTCAGTACAGGTTTCCCCTTCGGCAGGACTGACCTTTTCGAGTTCTGGTGGCAACATATGTTCATCATATCTTTGATAAAGCACAGGCATTTGACCTGGTTCTTCATCAGACGGTGGATTAGCGATGTCCAGGGTTTGGGATAAATCTGAACTTTCTGTTACAGGATTTTCAATACTTACCAAAATCGACTTAACCGGAACCATGGCTAACTTGTAGAAAAATTGTTCCTTGGGATCAAGGCTCTCAAAAACTAGTCTATATTGAGGGAGATTCATGTTTACTCTGTAAACAGGTGTAGTTTTCTTTGCTGCTTTCTTGGGGCGTCGTTTTAGAAGTGGTTTATTTTGAGGCGGTTTTGCTCCAGAGCTTCCCTGTCTCTGTAAAATTCTACCGCTGTCAGAGCTTTGGCTTTTAGATCTGAGCACTTTAGCAGTAACATTTCTTGTCAATTTTACCCGACATGGCACACGATTATGTTTTTGTAGCAGTTCTAGTGTTTTGAAAATTCGACTACATGCAGGACATTTTCTAGGCCTTTGGGGTTTTGTAATAGCATCTTTCCTGGCAGAATTATCTTTGTTAATTGTTATTGCTCTCTCATTTGTCTGCTCCACAGATGTTTCAACTGGAGAGCTGTTCGTGTCAGTCACCTTTTGTTTCTTAGACGGTTTATTCCTTGATTTCTTTCGAGAAAACTGTTTCTTCGACTTCCTGGATTTTGATTTCCCCACTTTTTTTGTTTTATAAGGAGTGCCATGATCATTAACAGAGTTGCTTCCCTTGTCATCAGACATTTTTTGTTTTTTAGGTGGACTAGGACTAGAATTGGCATCCCCTTTCTTTTTGTCAAATTGGATACTACTATTCAACTGGCATTTGACTGGTTTAGAATAATTTAGAATCTCTGGTAACATAAGTTTAGTTATTTCTAAAGCTGGGACTTTACCATCTAGTTTGACGAGGGATAAACCATCACCTCCATCTACTTTATCTGTTACACCAGCTTTGTTCTCTATGGCAGGCGTACAATTTTCCTCCTGTGTACTAACACGATTTTCTTCCAGCTCAACAGTTGTATTTAAATCTTCTGGTGTGTTTATTTTAAATGGCAGTCCATCAATCTCGTCCCAGTTACCAAGTAGTACGATTTTCTCTTCATTTCCACCTATCAATGTTGGTGAGTCTGATCTGATATCATTGTCTTCACTGAATATGTACCTAACCAGAGTTTCAGAAGTTGGATGATTTGGTGTTAAATTATTTTCATTTACAACATCCTCCTGAGGCATTTCCTCCTCTTGAGGTGGTTGAACGTTTGTGATTTCTGACGGGAATCGGTTTGTAGATTGACCGTCTGAGGATTTGCTGCATGGTGTTTTAACATGATTTCTCATTTCATCTATGGATTTGAAAGGGGTTTTACAAATCACACACTGCAGATCAAAGTTCTGGGGTGTGACTGGACCTTTGTGGTTAGCGACTTTTCCCGTTCCTGATATGCGAATACCATACTGTGATGTATGTTTGGAATCTGGACCAGTAGGTCGCGAAACAACAGTATCAGATTCCCACACTCCAAATCGAAGCAGAGTTCCTTCCTTTAGACTCATCTGTTTCGACTGATTTGCTTCTTCACCAGTCTGAGTAGCTTCCCTGCAAATTTTACTATGTCTCCATCTGTCAATTGGGTCTGTGAAAATCTTCATACAGTGTCGACACCAAAACATATTTCTGAGGGGTTCACTTAAGTGATGACAAGGGTGAAGAGAATCAGATCTTAGCTGAGCAGCCATCTTTGAAATAAATTAGCTGGAACTGAAACAAACAAAACAAACATGAATATTAATTTAAACAGTTTATTATAAATTTGTTTCAATAAAAATCAATCGGTATGATATGGGTAGACTTATGGCTAGTGGTGGGCAAAAATATATTTATTATTTGGAAGTCAAGTGCGATAACTCAAAAAACATTTTTGGATCAAATAGTACATGCACATCCTTTAACAATATGCAAAATTGTTTTTCTCTGGTATGGTGGCATATTATTTTCATAATTCAATGGCAAACAACTAAACCTAAGGACCCTTCAGTATAAAACTTCTGCATTTTATTAATTCTAGTAGGCCTACACAGGTTGTTCACTGTGAATATATTGAAGAAAAAAAGAAAACTTTGCAATGGTATAAGCCATTGTGAAATTTATAATCATAAATTTAACTGTAATAATTTAATTTATAACAAATCTTTTATCACTGCCTGACAACCTTAACAATACCTACCATCCTAATGTTAATAAAATTGTATAATCTAATGCTAATCGGTTTGAACTGTTACTGAAAGAATCCCTGTCAATCAGATGTTTGTTTGACTTGGGCTGTAGGCCATACTTATGGTTATTTCACACATTTGACAATCACACCCCAATAGATGAAGAAAACCAACCTCAGTGATAATTGCAACCGTCAATGACGCATGTAAAGGCCTAAAAACAGGACTTTTCAACACATCTGTTTTCTGATGCCCCTTAGCTCAGAGAGCACCTGGGCACATCAACCTCTCGCCAACCACCCACACCATCAATATGAACATTTTTCTAAACATGGTCTCAAAGCCACTAGAGAGCTTGTCTGGTTAAGCTAACATATTTAATGTCTGTCCTAGCCCATCATTCTTTAATTTTTTTGTTTTTGATTTTCTATTGTTGACCATTGTACTCACTCCTGATAATAAAAAAAAATAAAGTGTGGAAACGAAATACGAAGTTCTCCAGGTTTGGCATTACACTACTTGAACATTATCATTATCATTTTTACATAATATGTCTCTGTGTGTTCAAGTCTACCAAACAGAATTGGAGATCACATAATTTGACAAGAAATAACCGGTACATGTAAGTGGAAAACTTACACACTTTTTATTCTTTACTGTTCAGTATACATGTAGTTATATATGGATATCTGGTCCACTCTTCAGGGGAACTTTACATCTACCTCTTGAATTGTAAGTAAAGTCCTGATGATACTAAAAAAAAAACACAAAATATTGTGTACACAGGAACTTACTTTAAAAAAAAAAAAAAATCCAGTCACACAATGGTACTTTTTCACTTCATTTGGGCTTTTGATGTTTTCTTCAGCTGTTTATATCCTAAAAAAATTAAAATCAAAAGTACAAATTAAAATGTATAAAAATTAGATTTTAAACAAAACACAAACCCCATCAGCATGACCAACAATAACAAGGCTAATATCATAAGTATGGATATGAATATCTAATCTCTATCATAATTCAGGGAGATACATGATAAGATTGAAAACAAACGTCTTAGAATTTAAGACTTGATAGTAAATTGGTTTTGGTTTCATGTGGTCAAATGAGCTGAAAGTTCTTGAAAGCTTTAGTTGACCTTATCCTTTGTGTCAATAGGCCAACGGTGGTAATGTGAAATTATCTATCGGTATACACAAAATGGTCTAGCAGAGGGAATATACAAAGGCAAATTATGATAAGTATGTTGAAAACTGGTGCTCTGAGAGCTAAGGGCATCATGAAGCTGGTTTATTGTGACGTCATGGGTAAAATGAATGCTTGATGTCCATTATTGTTTATGTTTGTTGCCAGTGGGGTCACGGGTTCTTTCATTAAAACACTTGTCTGCTATATGAGGAAAATAACCTTAAGTATGGCATAAAATACCCAAATCAAACAAACAATCAATCAATCAAATAACGATAAAACATCTAATGAATGACAATAAGCCGTGACCAGTGAATACTATAGTTGTGTTATTTTTGTCAGGCATTAAAGACAATAAAACCGTTAAATAAATTTGATCAGGTGCAGCCTGCCACAGGTTTATCTAACAATTTAAAGGAAAATCAAGATCTATATAAGGACAGACTTTCTTCAAATATTACCATAAGCAACGAAAGTGGCACCGGCCAAAAGAGCTATGGCTATCGTGTCTAATTTCTATGTTATAACTTCATCATAAAGTGTTTATAAATTTACACATGCGTCTTGATATTTTGTGGCCTACTCATAATATAATAGTGTGTCGTAAGCATACCGACAAAGAAAATCACTAAAATTTCTGACGTATCATTTCTGATTTAAGCTCTTTTTTAACACCTTCGGACCATATAAGCCATAATCAACATGTATTCAGACATTATGTATGCGTATTATGTTGGTTGACGGGTTTTCTGTTTGTTATGCAGTTTCGTGGTGGAGGGCCCTTCCTTGGTTTGTCTTCAATCTTCACATCCGCCGTGTTCGCTCAGAAAGCAGACTTCGATTTACGTCCACTTCACCATATGCCCTTTACATATTCCAACATTCAAAATGTTAACTGACCTTTTGTTTTGGTTTAGGTACTTACAGCAGTGACAAAACAAATCCATAATGGATGGATTTAATTTTTTTCGGAGAATAAATCTCTTCAGTCTTTCGTCCTCATCACTTTTCCCTCGTATCCCGAACAAGAAGTGCCTTCAGAGTTATCCCCCTTGAATCAATCCGACTTCTTGATGGTTCGTCGTTTGTAGAAGACGTAGGTCATGTTATTTATTAAAATATACACAGAAACATATCAATATGTATACTTAATCAGCCATGAATCAAACAAAACAGGAAACATAATAATTTATGTCATGTAAGCGAATGAATTTACGCAACAGACAATGACATTTTCGTGATACAGGGGGCGCTGTGATAATGAATATGTATGAAGCGGCTTTTCGACGAGGTTGATTGGCAGCATGTACAGTGTTTTATAGGCGTTTTCCCTTTCATGGACCGAGAACGTAAATAGATCATATCGATTTGACAAAACAAAAGCTAACGTAACTTCAGTTCTAACGTTAAGTGAATGAAGTGTATTTACTAAAGACGATTAAAACCGATGTAGCCTACGATTAAATCAGAGAAACAAAAGTTTTTAAGACAAGGATCAACATTTAGATTTACCATACCGTATCTTAATAGTAGTAGCTACGTGGACAACATCCCAGGGCCTATATATATGCATGGTGTATATATAGTCTAAGCTTGTCAGGGGATATCATACAGTCTAAATTAGTCGCTACAATGCTATTAAAAACCGCACATCGAAGATAATCGTCTGCAGGTTCGGATGTAGATATCTTTCCGTTTGTCTACCATCTCTGAATAATAATGTCTGCACTCATAGTAGTTATAAACCAAGGCCCGCTTGTAGTAGGCTACATGCATGTTTAACCTTATAGAATATGGGAATACCGATTAATTTCTTAGAGAACGGATAGGCAGGTGACAATTTAAGTGTGAGCAAGAATTAAATCTGCAATTAAAAAAAATATAAAATATACTTGTTAGGCCTAACTAATAAATTTATCGTAACTGAATTCTTTCTATATCCCAACAATGTGTCACATCTCAAGTTTGGTGGGTCCTATAGTCATACAAACATTGCTCTTCTGTAAAATCAGCTTAAAGCAAAGGAGGTATGTGTGTTTTGCATGAAACAAGGGATTGACTACATTTATAGGCCTATACACCGATGGTGCCATAGCATCCGGTATTTATAATGGCATCATTTATATAAATTAAATGACGAAATATAACTTTCCATTGTTCTGTTCTGAATATAATGGTATGACTTCCAGACAGGTCCAGTGGCGGACTGGGTCTAAAAATATTGGTTGCCAGGAGAAAAAGGCGGCCCACCAAATCCTACAACGCTATCATTTAATTTTTATGACGAAAAAAAGAAAAGAAAAGAAAAACAGAAATGGAAAAAGATGTAAAAGTTTTAGGAAAATAATGTATATATTTTAGAGTACTACATGTACAATGCCGAAGAAGGACGTTTTCCATCTACGTCATTGGTATTGTACACAGATACACGAAATTAAATAAATGGTCTTGAATTAAATGGTCCAATTAATTGTTGATTTGCTTAAGTCATGATAATCTACTAAAATATATAGTGGTGCCTCCAAGAGAAATTGGTAGAAACATTTGTCGCTTGACAACGTTTCTTTGTTAATAAATCTCAGTAAATCATGCAAAGAGATATTATTGACATTAGAGAATTCACACACTTATCTACATTTTAGTATAGAGAGAAATATCCGCTATAATAGCATAACACTATAAACATAAACTCGCTGAAGACATAAATTAAGTTGACTTTTCCTATAAATATGTTGTGTAGACCTACATTTAGTATTAGAAAAGCAACCGGTATTCTAGGAATTATCCGAACGAAAGAAGGTCGAAGGGTTTAAAACTGTCAAAACTGGGGCTAACTACATATTCAAAATGAAATCCGACCCTCGCATAAATTCTCCGAAATCAAACAAGTGACTGTTCGCTCGTGATCCCATGAATCACAAGATAGGTATCATCACTCTGCGACTTCTGGCTATAAAGCACATGTTTTGAGCTTACATTTATGCTTTCAGTTTGAACTGGTGGAACATTATCTTTCCAACAGAGCTAACACATGTTGAGGTGGTGTATAGCTGTTTTTTTTTGTTGGAATCACATAAGTGAGATATCACGCCAATCATCAATCAGCCAATCAATCTAACTTCTGCTGAGATTTAACTGAAGCGGCCTGGCGGAACACTTATCAATTTTTCATATATTTTGTAACAATATTTAGATTTCGTCCCACTACTTAAAATTAAGTAAAACACCAATTTTAAAAGTTCAATCATGCAGTCCCTAAACGTAGCTATATAGTAACATCTCTGTCAGATTAACGATTTAGGCCTTCATTTTTTTCTTTATGTATGCATTATTCGCAACTTTCGCGTTTTCGCATTTAAAAAAGTTTTTGGAACGCACGAAGAAAATTACTGTATTTGTTAGTCTGTATGCCATTCTTATGAAAAATTATTACTATATTAATAATATATTCTTTAATAATAAATGTCCTAAAAAAACAAAGCGAATACAAATAGAAATTCAACGTTAATTCTAGTTGCCTAATAACAGTAATCATGCTTGTATGCATTTGTGTGAATATAACTTTAAAGAAGCACAACACAAAAAGAATCATCCAATTTTCATTCGATAAATGTCGCGGAGTTTTCCATTTTGAGAGAGGGGAGAATAATGGCCAATTAGAAGGGGCCGTCGGATATAAAATGTATTAAATATTTTGGCACTTCTAGCAAAATTGTTTTATTTTTCGTGCTAGACAAAAGTATTACTTCATTTAAACACTGACTTTGTGACTAAATGACATCAGAGAGCGATATTGACGTATAAGGAATACAGTTGTCAAAGGTGTATATGCATACTACAATACATCACAGTCTTATAAGTCAAGCACATGTCACCATGTTTTTTACGGGGATAACCCTATAGGTCCTTACATGTAACTTTTAATTATTCTGTAATGTCAGAGAAATGATAGCAACATTGTCAGAGGCCCTCCTGCCATCGGGCAACCTGGAAACCTGGCCATTCCACCACTGCGGAGCTCAATATACCAAAGGTAATACATATGGTGAGACCAGCTTCTATGACTACCAGGAAGCCGATTTATTGTAGACCTGGTGTCTTTTGTGTTGCCATCGTCCTTTAAGGTGGTTTTATACACCCATTGGGTTGGCACGCGGTTATGAGTAATATAACCTGCTTATAAATAGGTTGGAATGTAACATGTCAAATAATATTTGTGTGTATATATTTTTTGCTTAATTTACGGTGGCCCATAAGGGACATTTAAGTTTTTTTTTTTACTTTTCAAGGTTTCTTATTACTTTTCAAGTAAAAAAAGTTGAACAGTAAAAAAAAAACCTTGAAAACATTTACACCGCCGAGAAAAGGTTTACACCGCAGAGAAAACATTTACACCGCGGAGAAAAGGTTTACACCGCGGAGAAAATGTTTACACCGCGGAGAAAAGGTTTATACCGCGGAGAAAACATTTACACCGCGGAGAAAACGTTTACACCGCGGAGAAAAGGTTTACACCGCGGAAAAACATTAACACAGCGGAGAAAAGGTTTACGCGTCGGAGAAAAGGTATACACCGTGGAGAAAACATTTACACCGCGTGTTTACACCGCAAATAAAAGGTTTACATAACGGAGAAAAGGTTTACACCGCGGAGAAAAGGCTTACACCGCGGAGAAAACACTTAAAATGGCGGACATTTTGAAAGTGAGGCTAGTAATGTTACCATGTGACTTTACACCGCGAAGTAAATGTTTTCTCCGCGGTGTAAACTTTTTTTCCGCGGTGTTAACCTTTTCTCCGCGGTGTAAACCTTTTCTCCGCGGTGTAAACCTTTTCTCCGCGGTGTAAATGTTTTCTCCGCGGTGTAAACCTTTTCTCCGCGGTGTAAATATTTTCTCCGCGGTGTTATATTTTATCCGCGGTGTAAACCTTTTCTCCGCGGTGTAAATCTTTTCTCAGCAGTGTAAACCTTTTCTCCGCGGTGTAAATGTTTTCACGGTTTTTGTTTTACTTTTCAAGACTTTTTTTAAATTTTCAACTTAATAAGTAAAAAAGTCTTGAAAAGTAATAAGAAACCTTGAAAAGTAAAAAAAACCCTTGAATGTCCCTTATTGGCCACTGTACTTATGGGCCACCGTATTTAATTGCTTAGTAACGATATCTAGACATTAACTGTCGACATCTCGTGACCCTTTCTGTATCGACATTCAGTTACGTGCGCTGCACAGAAAATTATTTATACTCGAGTGAGGCAAAGATAAATAAATTGCATATATACACAAAGAAAAAAGTTAAGCACCCCTAGATATTATTAGTACGTAAATACCCCCCTTTGTAACAACTTCAAATTTTCCGATGAATATGTCACGAATGGTGTTCCATCAAAATGATAGGACAGTACAATTTCAACTGTGACTTCCCACAACAGAA
>JAVFBZ010053516.1:0-10150 GCA_032466195.1 Katharina tunicata
ATCTAGAAACTTGTCTCTGAGAATTGATCTAGAACATGAGATAATTTATCGACTTTAATTAGTCGATATCCCTGTTCCATTGTGATTAACTCGTGACAAAAATATATATAAACTATATAAACGCCCCCAATGAAAGCCTAATCATCACATGTATATAAATTAATAGATTTCTGATATAGTCCTACTACACACATCCTATTACTATACCTTGTAGTTTTGTTTCAAATGGGTCGTAGATCGATGTAGATGTAGTTGTTAAAATATAAGCCTATCGCCAGTAATGGAATCCTATTTAACATGACTGTGTACTAATTAATGTTTCTTAGGAATTCTTCCCTTGGCACACGTGCATACAGTTACGATATATAATTCCGCTGACTCATCAACACGCTGCGTATCAAAGTAACGCTTTAATACATGAATGGCGTAACTGCAAGATGTGCATGACTTCTGCATGGAAATTCAGATTTCGAAGTGCACCTGCTTTCTTACAGTAAAGTGGAGATCAGTGTGATAACAAACCGCTCTCCAGGAAAGCCTGTCGCCAAATTAGTATTAACAATTGAAAATCGATGGCTCTGAGCCGGCATTGATCCGGATCAGATCTGTGTTTTCGTTGACACGGGCAGGAAAGGTGGACTCAATCTGATCCGGATCGGAATAGTCCGCCTTTTTGACCCACCAAATTCGATGAGTAAAAAATAATCCCCATTAGTTTAGTTCTCTTCGGTTTCCACTATTTCCGTTCTGTCTTTTCCCGTTGCATGCTTTTCCGTTTCCTCTATTTCCTCTATTACCCCACCAACGAATTATGCCTATAATGACAGGCATAAGTAAAACGTGCTGTTAAAAGAATTGCTACAAACTGGTCATACTTGCCCCGGCTTGGGGCAAGTTCAACCTCCCCCAGGGGTAAGTTCAACCCACCTCGGGACAAATTCAACCAATACGTTAAACCTGCGGCTTAGTTAAATGTAACATTATTTATTCCAACTAAATGATGAAGATGTATTAATTAAGCAAAAACGGAAACAGGTTATTGACATACCTGACATAATATTATAATGTTTGAATGTGGTTTGGTTTGAGCCTTTGTGTCATTTATTTGAGTAGTTGGTTGTAGTGTACTGACAACTTTGTAATTTAAAATGTAGTCATCGTCTGAGTAACAGTTATGACAAATGTATGTTAACATGCCATGCGTGTCAGCAAAGTCTTCGTGGGTCCACAATTTACATATGATGCATTGAATCCATTTCTCTTGCTAATTTCTGTTCGACCAGGGTTCAAGGCAAACCAAACGCAAGTCTTTCTCCTCCTCACTGTCAGAATCTTTAGTTTGTTGGCGAGCTGATTTCTTTTTTGGTTTTCTCTTGGTTGTCATGGCTTTTTAAACTTATGTTTTAATGCTTCTGTTTGTTTCCATAACGTTTCTCTTGTTCTTCTCTCAGAGCCTCATGGGGTGTCTGTTCGCTACTCTGGTCGATGTTTTGCGTTTCGGAGCTTTAAGGTGTGGTTTAGCTACTTCGGGTGAGAAGGTGTAACTATACTTGGTGGTGGTGTTAAAGTTGAAGGCGGCCTGCTGTTTATTGGTTCGTTTGCCAAATGTACATTTTGTGGTATAGTGGAAATCAAACGGAGCATTGGATATGTCCTAGTCCGGTCTAATTACACACAGGAAATATCCTTACCAAGGATTTCAGAGCAATTGTAGGCTACTGACTATTCTTTTCCCGTTACCCCTTTTTCTGTTTCGTCTATTTCGTCCTCTCTACGCCCGTTATCCCCTTTGCCATTCCCCTATTTCCTTTCTCCCTTTTCACGTTAGCCACGGGCTCCCACCTGTGTCACTGTGACAATCGGGACAAAGGAGGAAAATGTTGCACTTTGCCCCTTCCACTTTGCACCGCGTGACAAACCATTTGCATGAATAATGTCAACAAGTTCGTGTTATGTGGCAGGAGAGAGAATGAAATTATTCAAATATATTTAGTCAGGTAGGATTTAAAGTCTGTCGGTTTAGATGTTAAGCTTTTCTAGATGGGCATTACAAGTATATCTTCGAAATAATAGTTTAATCTTGTACTTAGAGAGTTCCCAAACTGATTGTCGGCATCAGTATCTTCTGGAGTTTTGTTCCACCTTTTCCGATAGCTCGAAAATGTATCGCAAAGCCACGCAACATACGAGACCGCAGTGCAAAAGAATGGGGATCACGTGACTTTTCATGCATAAATTATGGCTTTGCAGTAAGCGGGTGCCATTTTCAAACAAATCGTCTGTCGATCGGAGATGCAAACAAAGGCCGTAAATTCGATATTTCAGGTCACAAAATTCATCGCAAATACCCTAGAATTACCATTTAGAGTTTAACTTAACCAAAGAATACTTTGTACACACCTAACGTGAGGTAAGGTGTTATGCGGCCTAAATGGGCTATGTTTATACGGCAAAGAATGGAAGATGCACCTTAATATTCAAATGCCTTATGGTGTCATTCACCATACACAATATTTAGTAAAATTTTAACTAATCTAAGAATTAGTAAAATTGTAAGCAAGCCACTGAGGTTGCTTAATTTCATGAAACGAGCAAAACTTCCATCAAGCATTGACATTGAAAAGCCTGTAGCAAAGCCTTGTTCGCAGCCAGTTACGTATTGTGTGGCATCTATGGTAACTAACACTTGTTGAGCCTCTTCAAAAAGTGCAAAGTTATTAAATTAGTATGCTCTAAATCAAAAACATGTAAAGAAAGTCATGATTTCATACAATTATGTTAACTTGCTTCTATGTCGGAACGTGATCGAAGGTGCATTGGCCGTTCTTCACGCGCCAGGACAAAAGCCCCATGGGCACGTAAGCCATTACAAATTAAGTGTAGTTAGAACGGTTTGACGTGAAAGGAAAAGTAGCAAGTCCATTGGAAACGTCTCATATTTAACAAGCCAATCAAAGAGTTGGGAATAAGTATTACCAATAAAGAAAAACGTTCAAATATGAGCATTAAAAAAGCTGTTTTCTGGAAGCGCCTATTTACTATAATGTTGATGGAGTGGGGAGGTGCCTTAGTGACTTGGGTGTTTTGTTTCAGAACCTGTGTATATCAATATTATAATGAGGTAGGTACATTTTTAAAAAAAAAAGATTTCTTTACTTTTATTCATTTTTCTCAATTGTGTGTGTGTTGCAAACATAATGAACGCGCAAAATGATAAATTTTTAATAACATATTTTATTTACTATGCAACACTTACAAGCCAGGTGACTGTGACTTACTCTAACAATATAATGTTCGAGTGTCAGCTGTTTCCGTAACGCTCAGGTCGATAACGGCTGTTAAAGCTATTGTTGGTTGGGTACCGGATTTCTCGTCGGGCGGTCTAAATGAACATCTCTGTACATTGGAATCGAAGAGTCACACATGCACGAGGTACCATATTAGCCATAGTTGGTAAACGTGATCACGTATTGAAGTTGGCCTAGCCTACCCCGAGCAAGAATTACCGAAAAAAACGATGAGGTGAGCGAAACTACTTAATTTTACAAACAAAAATTTAGAAATCATTTTGAAAATAGTTTAATATTTGATATGTTAGAAACAAAATATGATCTTTTTTAATCTTTTCAGTACCGTACATATCAAATTAACTCTTTTCAATACCGTACATATCAAAGTAACTCGAAACTCTATCAAAGTTAATCCATGGTGAGCTTTTCATCCTAAATAAATTCTGGGTTCATGGTATTGGTATGACAGATAGATTTGAGCTGCTTATTATTATTTTAACTTCAACAGGACTCGCACACAATATTACACTCACATTAATTCGTTAAGGAATTTATGCCAAATGACCTATTTTCGTTTGGAAACATTAGATCACATATTAAATTACCTTTGTCAAATTCTAAATCAATTGGCTATTTTTTGGGAGGTAAAATATCCCTATTTAAGTGCATCTCAGATATGCATATTTTTGGCCAATACTCGCTAATCCTCTGTGCTTTTTATCCGGTTTAATTATATATATATATATATATATAAAATTAAATATATAAAATCTACTTTAATTTATTTTATTTTATTCCCCATAGCATGTTACCCCAGTAAAAGACCGCTTTTGGGGTTGCTCCCATAAGACAACTCTCGGTAACCTATTTTACAGCTAGTATGTTTTCGTCCCAAACACATGTCATTAAATCATTAAATGTCGATGGAGTTTTAAAGGACAAACGTGTCATTATATGGTGGCGAAGGAAAACAGCATGCTCTGTGAAAAAGCCTAGTTGTCACACGTTTTCACTGCTTGTGCAATGGGTAATTTAGTTTATGAAAACTTATGGAACAGTTCACCTGACTGATGCATAACCAAATCGCATATGCAATAAGCCAGCGAGAAGCGTCGATGAAATGTTGCATTATTGGATAGCGGGAAGAAAAACAAACCGAACACGTGCTTTACAAAAGCATGTAGAAAGGGCTATTTGTTTGATGAGATTTGTTTAATTGCGTAAAGGAGGATAGAAGCATTCTCGCTACATAAATGATTCTGGAAGTTTGGCTCTCAGAACGAAAATAAATCTTTGCTTTGGATACAATTAGTAGATAACACTAGTGACATACATTTGTATTAAACGGTCCATTGATTCGGTGACGGACCTTGTTTTTAATGACTAGGCATTTGAGCATAGCTGTGACTGCATGGAGGTTACCGAAGATTGACCTGCATGATTACTCAACCTATGAACAAATTTAAACTCTTTCAAGTGACTTAATTATCTTGTTGCATTGGTCATTTCGGCCTAATGTTATGCGAAATAGTTCTATTTTATTTCTTCATTTTCTTTGTTGTTACCATTTTTATTGGCGCAGAATGCACTTGATGTACTATAGGATACGCTTGTATACATGCGATACAAGTATTGCCTGCAGCGGTAAATATACCGCTAATAGTCTAAAAAATGGCCTGTCATTACACTAAAGCCGATAATCATAGGTGTGGACGGTACCGGAGATAGGCGAAGTTGAACTAGAATGAAGTGGCATACTGAGCACGCGAAGAAAAGTATGAAGGGCCAAGGGCGCCGTTAGTTGACAGTGTATTACGCGAGTATTTAAAATTGACCAGGTACTCAATCGACCAATCAGATCGCTCAATTTTAAACCAAAAAGTCTATATTCCTCGTGAGAACTCTGTCACACGTAAATTTATTCAATCTAACGCGGCCTTGGTTATTACTCACGCGTCAGTGGAAAAGTTTCACTTTAGTCATTGCAATTGACGTCTGATCTAATTGTTTGACGAGTAAGAAAAACTATTCTTCACGAAACAAAGTACACCAGAAACGTCTCGTTCTTAACCTGACCAATCACAGGGCTGGGAATAAGTATTGTGCGTGTAAAAAAATGCTTATTCTCACCCCTGAACTTTGTTACCTGTTGAATAGTTTTCTTACTCGTCAAACTATTTGATCACGCGTCAGTTGTTTTTTTTAATTTTAAACATTCACGTAATACATAGAAGACTTTTGGTGCACTTGGCCCTTCGTAGAAAAGTACCTTTCCAAATATAGCTAATAGTTAAGGTGATTGCACATATTAATTCGTTGTACTAGTAACTGTTTAAAACAACAATAAGTGTAAAGATCTATCCTCCACGTCCTACTTTAAAAACTTTATTATAAATGATGAATAAAGTGTGTATCACTGCCATTAACTGTAGACATCAAGATATTTATTAACTTTATTAGAACTGCTGAAAAAAATCTGTATCAACATCATTAACTGTAGACAGCAATATATTTATCAACTTTATTAGAACTGTTGAAAAAAACGTCAGCGTCCATAGATGTAGACACCAATAGATTTATTATTTTGTCTGATAAGATGTCTTTATCAATGTCTATAGCTGTAGGAGTCTGTAATAATCTGTATACTATCTGAATATCTGAGGGAAAAACCTGTATCAGGGCCTATAATTGTAGACTCCCATAGATTTAGTAACATTATAATGACTGATGATAAAATCTGAGTCATCAATCATAACTATAGACTAAAATTGATTTATACCAAACACCACACAGACGCTTATATTGTATAATTTAAGAGCGACAACTATTGAAATTCGTTTTTATTATTGACTAAGTTGTTAATGTGATCATTCATTATGATGGTAATGTATCACTTTGCAATATATTTCACTTTATTTGATAGCTTTACATATGAGATGAAATAACTACCAATACAAATATTTACCCCACAAATGTAAGGCAATACTTATATCTGTGATTCATTTCATTCCATTTCAAAGTTATTAGTAAAATCCAAGAGGATATCACAAAGTCTGTCATCAATTACACGCCGTAAGTGCTGTTGTTCAACTTGAGGGTATTATAATCACATTATTATAGTTATTTGCACTCTCATAAACTACATTTCTTAACAAACTTGAAATAACGTAACGTGAATCCAAAACAAAGGCCCCTAACTTTAACAGCAGCAAGTTGTTTTTTAGATTGATAGAAATGTATATTTATTTGATGGTTTTATAAATGACTTAAGGTTAGTTTAAAGAAGCATACATGTTATTTAAAAAGTTATACCTTAACCTTGTCTCTTACCCGTAATATTTGACAAGAATTGTTTGCCGATTACTTTCTTATGTTTAGAAGATTTGTTTCCGTTTTTATTATATAGTCTATTATAACTGTTTCAGGCTCAATCTTGTGCGTGTGCTGTTGCCAGTTTTCTTGTGTGCATTGTTGCTGATCTCTTATCTGCTCTGTAAAGAGGTTGTCAGACCGGCCATTCTTTCTAGGACATGGTTAAAATATGCTCAGGGTGAAAATCATGAACCAACAAGATTTTCAACAGAGCGTACAACTGAAATAAGCACGACATGTTCCAAAGAGAGGCGCCATATTGTATTCATCAAGGTCCATAAAGCCGGAAGTAGCACTATTGCCAACATCCTGTTCCGGTTTGGAATAAAGCGAAATTTGACATTCCTGATGCCCGACGAAGGCGTCACTGTCGCGTTAAGTTTATCCCAAACATGGACAAATATAATGCCTTTGCCACCACCAGCTGATCATTATGATATGCTGAGCAACCATGCTGTGTACGAAAGGAGCGAAATAGACCGACTGTTTCCGAATGACCGAGTTGTTATCGCCATTCTCAGGCATCCGATGGGTCAACTGGAATCGGCTATATATTTTTATTACAGTAACACCGTGAAAGGGGAAGACAAAGCAGGGGAATATTTGGCACATCCGGAAAAGTTCCGCATGGGAGGACGTTATGTTAACAATTCCATGGCGTACGAACTCGGTGTTCAACGACAGCAATTCTTCAATATGAGTTTCGTCAGATTGCATGTTGAGAAAATCAGTAAAGATATTGAGTTTGTTTTGATTATGGAAAAAATGGCGGAAAGTCTTGTTTTGATGAAGAGGCGTCTGTGTTGGAGTTTAAGAGATATCATTTTCATTATTCGAAATGTCAACACTAAAAAACCTCATTATCAACGCACTGATAAGGAGCATCAGAAGCTTCGACACATGATGGAGGCTAATTTTGTTGTTTATGAGTTTTTTAAAAAACGTTTAGAAGATGAAATCAACGTTGCAACACGTCTTGAGGAAGAAGTGTTTCAATTTAAAAATATTCTGAAATCTGTCAGTAGGTTCTGTTTGGAGACAGACCTAAAACGACCCTTAACAATTTCTTCAAGTATTTGGAATGAGGAGTTTTCTGTTAGGAGAAACGATTGTGAAATTCTACAACTCGGTGGTGTTCAGATATTAAAGTATGCCAAGAACTATCAGTATGGTAAATCGTAGACTAAAATAACAAGTCAGAAGTTAAACATGAGTGTGTGCGTCTGAGGAAAATATCTAAGTGTAAATAAAAGTGGCGTTGTTGCCGCATGTCCCTGGATGATGGTACACTTTACAGGGACAGGTTTGAAAAGGCATTCTTTAATGTGGACAATTTGCATTTGGTTAAGGGGTATTTTTCGCTTGAGAATTCTGAGTAGACAATATTAACCATCACACAGTCCACATCCGTATACTACAGGGCTTCGTATTTATAGTAGACGTATGTTTGAGTACTAAAGAACGTTCACATGCTTTATAATCAGCAATTAATTCAATATTTTTATGTCATTTTGGAAGTAAAAGACTTACACACTCTGTTTAACACTAAATGATTTTTACACAACTTTCATCGCTTTATTTACCGAGGAAGCATGGCCGTTAATTTTTTATTTTTTATTTTTTTTTTTTATTTTTTTTTTTTTTATTTGCATATAGATATTATATACATGAAACATGATACGACAGGTGACATTTTTACAAACATTTACAACAACAAGTCACATTAACAATACGACTTAACAAACAACAGTACATTTTCATAACTTGCATGTCCAATATATGTTGTTTTTTCCGTGGACCTTAATTTTAAACAAAACCAGATGGTCTTTACAATACACATTTACAGTCATTCTCACATTTACACATAAACAATACAGATATATAAACATAGGCATTACATGAATTGATTGTACAGACACATATACATATTAACAAAAACAGATATTAAACAATTACAGGTTCATATACGGATATCAGCAAATTGGTTGCAGAGACTATGTCTAGTTCCATTATATTGATTTTTTTTTGTCAAGGTATTTTACGTGTATTTAAGGCTTTTCTTTACCGCACTTTAAATCAGTTTAGTAATTTTGGAAATAATAGTATAGATTGCCCTAGGTCATCATTAACCGGGTTTGTTTTTCATTTCTGCAGGCAATGATATTCTCTACCCTAAAATATTCTACCACAGAACGCAAAAAGAATTCTTAATCAAGTGTCTTGTTTGTAAATTTTATGTTGTAAATAAATTTCTTTGCCAGAAGTAAGATGACATTTGTTATATGATAGTCAAATATATTCTTACCCACATATTATTTTGACATTGTCTAGCTTTGTGGTTTCCTCTGATGTTAGTTGTAACCAATTTTCCACTTTAATCCAAACTGTTTTAACCTTTGAACAAAATAATAATAAATGCTCTATATTTTCCTCTTGTTCATCACAAAAATAACAGGCTCCATTGTCCCTCTTACCAATCCTAAAGTGGAATGAATTTGTACATAAGATCATATGTAAAACCTTGTATTGGAAATTTCGTAGTTTGATTTGTGTAGTAGTAAAGCTTTTTGCCAGTCTATGTCTGTTTTCGTAAGTATTTTATTCCACCTTTTTAAGGCCTTTGTATCAACAAAGTTGGAGCCATTCAGTGTATCGTAGTACTTTCTACACCCTTTATTTTGTTGTAACAGAATTCTCTTTTCACTGCCAATTACAGCTTTATTTTTGTTATACATTTTGTTTAAGTTTATGGTTTCTTTCCAACTGGACGGAATAGACCATGCTAATTTTTCATAGTCCAGAAAAGTACCCTTTATTTTGTATCTCTGTTTAAGTTCTTTAAATTTAATTATTTCCCCTTGATCGAATATATCTCTAATGTATTTAATGTTATTGTTATACCAGTTGGATATATACAAGTTTGGTGTCAACAAATGGTTAAACCAAAGAGGTTCATCCATGATGTCATCTAGTGATTTTGGTGATAGTTTCTTTCTGAAGTGGTACCCTGCAGTAAGTGTATCAATCCAGGAGGGTAATTAATTTCATTTTCACCCTCTCACATCCCATATCCCAAATTGATGGTATTGTAGTGATGTATTCATAACTTAACATGGCCAATTTGGGGCTACAAAATAAAATCCGCTTTATCCGTGATATTTTAAGGCCTTTTGTGAAATTGTTTATGTTAACCATTCTAATTCCTCCATAGTCATAGTTAATTATTAAATTTAAAAACGGGAAGTGTCATTATTGTTCGCAGTGCAAATATATCCTGCTTGTGTCTATCCTCTCATGGATGAGCCGGTGGATGCTTTTATAATTGTAAATGACGTTACTCTTCCAAGCGATCCTTGGTCTTGTATCCATGTCTGTTGAAGCAGATGCGTCTTCTTGTTTGCAACTGTGCACTTTTTTTTATCCAATTGCATTAACTTTCAGTTTGTCATAAATTGTCAAAAAAAGTGTTACAATTTTTATATAGACAG
>JAVFBZ010053527.1:0-10150 GCA_032466195.1 Katharina tunicata
AAGAAACGATATTTTTAAAAAATTCAACACTTTCTTGTGACATTTCACCTATGCGTTTCTTTTTTGACAGAGTATATTTTAGTCGAGAGTCGAAAAAAACAAGACATAAATACAAATAACAGATTTCTTTCATAGGTGAGGTAATGTCCCTTGGCACCAATTGTTTCAGAGAGCCGATAATACCAAATGCACGCATGAAAAGTATTCTGTTACCATTCAAACTATTGCTAATTTCCAAACCAAGTTTTCTTGTTATACAAACTGGAGACCTGTCGCTTATTGTGTATTAACAGAGGTGACTTACAGGTTCGAATCAAGCAGGTTTTCAAAGTTCTGTTGTAACCTGTTATTATTGTCACAACTTCCAGAATACAAAATATCAGAATTATACAACATGGATTATAACAGAGTGATCAGTATTGTTCCAGTAAAAGACGAAAAAGGACGAGAGTCTTGTAAAGCAGCTATTCGTGGTTGAGACCAGGAAAGTTCATCGTTGTGAAAGAGGAGGTTGTTACGGAGTTTGTTAACAAGTAAATTGAATGGCTTGCACATGAAGTGCGGGAGATTTGTAAGCTTAGTGGAGGTTATGAAAGAAAACAGACTGGCCAATCCTTAACTTACATAGCTCACAATTGCAATACGACGTGGCTGAGACAGAAGATAACATTAAACATAGATCTCTCATGCATTGGTAACAGTTCCGATATACAATTATACTTTTACAAGAATCGCATTTTCAGATTTTAATTTTTCTGGAACATTTATAATAGGAGTTTAAACAAATGTATAGTATCGAATTGTGCGGGATGAAAACAAATTAAACTACGACAGTTTAATGACCATGTACAACAAGTAAGTCTTTGATCAAGAAAGAGTTGGGTTTTCAAAGTTCGGAAAATGTTTAAGTTAATTCTTCTTTTACTGTTGATTGATTTATATATATATATAATAAATTAATGTTTAACATCGTTCACTGTAACGACGACTATTCGTTGCCAGTGTAGGATGTCAAACCTGGAAGAAACCTAGTAAAACTTGCGCTCATAGTCAATACATGCTTCACGTATCAACAGTAAGTAGCAACAACCGTGGCCTGTTATTTTTTGTTTTATTGATAGCCCAATATGATAAGAGGGGAATTCACATATGATGTATTTACATCTCAAGAAATGATCTCGAATTGGTGCACTATGGCCAAATAATGCAACAGTTTTCAATTCCCATTCACATTGGGTTTGTTGTTTATATTCCGAGGAAAACTGGGTAGAACGCAAAAAACCAACGACCTTCCGCTGGTAGCTGACAGACCAACGCATATACAGTCCAAGCGAGTGCTTGAACTCGCGGACTCAGAGGCGAGGGGATCTGTGAATCACGAGCGAACAGTCTAGAAGTGTGCGCTCCGGACCATTCTGCCATGGAGGTGTTTTGAATTAACCTTGTTCGACGTAAGAGAATACACATTTATGGCTTTTCCATGAGGTATATACAGGATAATGATGGACATATGGAGGTTGTTTGGTGAGAATAAACAATTGCTCTTTACAATGGAATCTCACTGGTGTGCTATAGGTGCGCTAACAATATACATACATATACCTTATCTACGACATTAAATTGAGCGCCAAGCCAAACATCTATCGGGTAAGTTAATAGATGAATTTACTTATCGAACCGAAGATAGCATTCTGCGCGGCACAAAACAAGCACATTTTTAGTGTATCAAATATTCTAATTGATAAAATCTGAAGACTAAGTACGGGCAGTTCTCTTTCAATATCCTCCGTTCTCTGTGTCCCCTATTTTATTACTGTTAGACGACCTCGTCAATTCAGTCTGGTCTTGGTGTACAAGTTGGTCATGACTGGATCAATTCACCTAATTTGTTTGTCTGTATTTGACAAGGTACAACAGTTAATTTACCACATTGATGGTTTGTCTGTATGTTTGTATGTTTGTTTGTATGATTGGTGTTTTAGACCGTACTTAATATTTTGCATCCATGTTGCGGCATTGCAGCAACGCAATTTTGTAATAACGCAATTTGAAACAATTATTACAAATTACGTTTCTATTACAAATTTATATCATTTCACATATTTAAAGATCATTTTCATTTTTAGTATATTTACTCAAGGCACATAATAACTACACATTTCAGAAATTTTTTTTATAAGATACAGGCAACCTAGAGCTTGTGGCAGTCAGCAAATTCTGTGGTCAAACCATGTTAACATCACCAAATTGTTCAAACTCTATACCAAAAGAAGCTTTTTTCCATTACAAATTTAATTATTCTGTTAGTGATTCACCCTTATCAAAAAACCCAACAAGGAGTGGGAAAAGATGTTAAGTCAACTTATCCATGTAGAGAACGTGGAGAAATTAATCAAAACAGACACATGGGATGAATCAAACGTCTTGCCAGAAATAATATTTTCCACGAAAATAATCAGGAAATCAATTGTTCTAAATTTCTACCGACAATACTATTCAATTCATAAATCGTTGACGGACCTGCACATTATGGAACATTTTTAGTTAGAGACGCGTTTGCAGCAAGAACGGGGTAGCCTGAAATCTAGTCTGGGCTCCAACAGTTGTATGTATTAAAAAAGTGACTGAGCCCGATTTGCACGTACCCCGCCCACGGCTTTTTGCCTTACAAGACTTTGACTTTGAATCATGCTGCCATTGTACTGACTGATGGGTTACTCACACACACTGTTCAGATCCGTTTTCGTCTTGATGTCTTGAAGGCGATTTTAATAGGAAATGAGATGCCCATGTAAAATGACCATGACATAGAGGCTTACTTTTTCCGCGTGCCTATTTTCTATACGTATTTTCTTCTGCTTTGTCACATGGATGGATGGTAGCTAACACTGTGTGTTTTTTTGTTTTTATGAACTAATTTCCTCCTTGCTCTGGTTTGTTCCTCTATATCTATATGCCTTTCACTGTGGTTTTCTTTGGCGCGGATTTCATTTCGTCTCCGCTTTTCTTTTATTTATTTTTTATTTCCGCATAGACATTTTAAACATTTTGAGATTTAGCGAACGTTTTTTTGAGAAATCGCCATAAAGTTACAGACATCAAGGTTCCGTCTACCATCAACATAAATAAAACGATTACCTGGATGGATTTACCTACTGCATGCTTATCGTCGCATATTGCTTGTAATTATATATAAAAGAGGCGAGCAGCCTAAACGACCTAGCATACAGCCATCAAAGGAAATACGCATTGATCGAACTTTAGTGGGAAGACAATATAATATCGATCGCCTTCAGAGTTAAGACAACCTTCCAATTTGTAATGCCGTAATGATGTCAAGAGCATAGTCACTGGGGCGGAAAATAGAGAGCGTCTAGAAAATAGTCCACTTCCTTGCAGAGGTCGCAACAGCATTATTAAGGGGCTGGTTTCAGAAACAATATATATTCTCGTTGAAGGGAGTGCGGTAGGTATCTCAACAAATGGAATACTATTATACGGGACTTATCACTGAAACTAATGTACATTTATATATGTTAAGCGATATTTTGAATAACCTGTTCCTTAAATAAATCCGGTAATGGAGAGGCTTGATAAAACTAATCAAACACAACGCAACATATATGATTTTGTACATATTTCTGTTTAATACATACTTACTCCTTCTTCATGTATGGCTAATAGCCATACCTGCATATTGAGTAAGTAATCTCCGAAAGTTTGTTTAAGACAGAAATATGTAGAAAATCATATATGCTGCGTTGTGTTTGATTCAGTTTTGTTCATACTTGAATGACGACTGATTCAAGCCAAATAATTTTTTTCTTTCTAAAATTTCAAAATCATGTCTAAATTCTACATAGTTTTGCAGCGATTTTATTATAGATTTCTATTTCCGTTCCTTGTACCGAAGTTGAATACTTGTTTTAATCTAGTAAGGGATGTGAATATCAATAATTACCCTGGATGTGATTGACTATTAACCTCACCGATATGACAGACCATCATCCACCCTAGGCGCAGGCGATCTAACCTTAACAAATTATTATCATGTGACTAGTTTTATAGACGCTGCTTTAAATATAAATCATAGTTCTTTAGAAAATGCGTTAAATAATCGCGCCGGTTTAATCGAGGCAATAAGAAGGAAAAGTGGTTTAAAATGTAAATGTTCGAGCGTGTTTAAGTTGCCAATCCGCTACTATGCGTCTGAGTCTGCGATATGTTATTTAATAACACGTGATCATAACAGAATATATAAATATTGAAAGCGGTGCATGTACGTTTCTAAAAAACACTAACAATATATTTCTGGGATACAAGTAATATAACCTTGAAGAATGCACGAAATACAAATTATAGAAACAAACTATTGAAGGAATTGTGTCATGTGGATTTGTTAGAGACAATCATAAAATATACATCTGTGCTTTGCAATTGTAGCCTGTGATAACCCTGAACAGTTTATTCATGTTTTGTAGGTGTATTTTTAAAATCTCAACAAGATAGCAAAAAAAATACTGTGAAAATCAATTATTATGAAGATGTTTGTTGACTATGTACGTTAACTGTTGAACTAAATTTAAATAGCTAAATATTTACAGTAAAAATTAACTGTACCAAAATGACTTCATCCAGTATAATGATTGGCATTTGTATGTATTTTGACAAAAAAACTAATTGTTTTCATTTGAATGGCGAGCTTAAACTGAATAAGAGCTATGTAGTTTGGAATGTTCACCATTCGGTTATATGTTTAATGAGACGCTTACAAAAATGCAACACACGCTGGCATTTGTTTTTATTCCTATGCAATCAATGAATTGAGACTCATAAAACGTTTTCTTGTTCTTTGTTCAACCTGGTAGTAGCAAAAAGGTCCATCCGTTAAATTTGTCCATATGTGTGCCCACCTGACATCATTGGAGATTTACAATGTGCTATGAAAGCAACTTGCTCTAACTAAATATCCTAGAAATATTCCCTATGTTCTTTTTAGCCTGTCCATTTTCCCCCATGTTCGCTAGGCATTCTGGAAGAGTCATCGATCAATAAATAAATATATTCATGCTCATAAATTGCAATGCGATAAAATGGTTTCGTGAATGGTTTAGCATGGACATGACTTTGTTGCTTCTCTTTTATCCAACAAGTTGACGGTGGTGAGGTGGATTTATATACGTATTTATTTATTTGATTGCTGTTTAATGTCGTATTCAAGGTAAAAGGAACACCTCCCGAAAAAATTACTATCACGCGAACTCCAGAAACATCGGGAAATTTTCCTTATATACGTAAGTTAGACAGGGCGATTATAACCCATATTAGGTACAGTGTAGGGGATTTGCCAGTCCAACGCCAGGTAAGCTCGGATACATCTGTTGAGGGATATACATAATTGTTTTTGTCCGTAAAGAAAACATAAACTAATTACGGTACCTTGGAAACAGAATGGCAAATAGCTACATCCGGAAGACCATCTTCCCTTCATGGAATTTAGTAGCAGCCAGTTATCATTGTTTTTTCCGGTGGTCCATTATCGATGACTTTCTCGGTGGTTATTAGTTTTTATCGTAGCTATCATAACCCCCACCACCATCCTATAGTATATGACCTAAAGTATGGCGAACACACAATCTTTGTTTGATTGGGATTATACGCCGTACTCAAGTTTATTTCACTGATATGACGGCGTGCCAGCCCAATCGCATTCTAGTTCAACTTCGCCTATCTCCGGTACCGTCCGTCACCTCCGATTATCGGCTTTAGTGTAATGACAGGCCACTTTTTAGCCCATAAGCGGTATATTTACCGCTGGAGGCAATATTTGTATCGCACGTAGATAAACGGATCCTATAGGACATCAAGTGTATTCCGCGCCAATAAAAATCGACGTAGAGCAGGTAACAACAAAGAAAATGAAGAAATATAATATAACTATTTCGCATAACAAAAGGCCGAAATGACAAATGCAACAAGAGAATCAAAAAGAATTTTAATTTGTTCATAGGTTGATTAATCAGTTCAAGCTTCAGCAGCCTCGCTTTGACGTACGTTCACAGCTATATTCAAAATGCCTCGTCATTACATACAAGGTCTGTCACCGAATCAATTGACCGTTTTATACAAATGAGCCCAATCGGTGAAGGAGAGTACTGCAAACGACGCTGGCAATTTGCAAGACAAGCCAAAATATTTACAGAACATTAACAAAACAGGACACAACAACAAAGCGGAATAATGTGCCCCTTAACTCAGAGGAAACCAGTGTACAGGAGACTCCCACCCAACCCAACCAAGTCGAGAAACAAACTAAATTAAAAGCTTACTAAATGTCTTTGACTGACATTGGAGATAAGGTAAAGAAATCTATGCCAAGTAGTGACGTATAGGAAAGAGTTATTTCCACTGGGCGCCTTGTTTTCCGTTACAGTGATCTGGCTCTTAATATTATTACGCTTCTGGAAATTGAAAGCCAACACGCTATTTGTGTCAAACAATCGAACGAGTTTCTCTTGAGTGTTGTATTTGAAAGGAGAATAAAACTGTATTGACCGTGAGTAGATAAACTATTAAAAATTACGTTTTGGCCACCTAAGCTAGCCAAAACGTATATTGTTGTCATCCCTTATTATCGTCCTTTCATAATTGCCGTCTTCAGTTAAATTTTAAGTTTATTATTTCTTAGTTTAATTTTATATAGCTTCGAAAAAAGTGAGCTTTTTGTTACGAGTCTCAAGTTCATTATGTAATCCTTTTAATCCGTATGATTTAATAAACCGTACCTGGTCCTTGATAATTCAGTAATTATAATGTGTCAAACAATCGATTGAGTTTCTTGTCTAGCATTGCATTTGAGAGGAGAAGAAAACTGTATTGACCGTTAGTATATAACCCATTAAAAATGACGTTTTGAAAGTGCCTGAATTTTCCATACATCCCTTTATTGAGACAGTACCATTCATTTTGTTTCTCGGGTGATTCGAACACCTTAGCTAGCCAAAACTTATATTGTTGTCATAGTGTTTATCGTCCCTCTTATAATTGCCGACTTCAGTCATATTTTAATTTTCATAAGTTCTTAAGTTCAATTTTTTTTATATTCTGTATGATTTAGTTTGTGCTGAAGCCGGTCCGTGACAATTCAGTAATTATGATGAAAATGACGAAAGTTTCGCCATGATAATTTTAGTTTTAAAAGTTTCACCTATTTTGTTCTGAACTCCATCTCGGTTCAGTTCATCTCAGCTGATATTGAAATATACCACAAATACCAACTACACCTTCTATTGAACGCAGTCAGCCTATTTTCAGAATATGGTTTGGTCAGTCGGTTATATTCCAATATGACCAACAAATTGATTGTGGTGAATTGACTCCGCGAATAAGAAAAGGTATCAAATGCATTACAGTCAGAAGTATCGCTGATTAACGGCTATCTGTCAAAATGCGTGTCAACATTAACTCCTTACAACCAGAAGTTATACTAAATGGCCGCAGCCTTGACTATCCAATATCGTACAAGTAAGTACTTTGCGCGATTTATCCAGCGAAATGTCCAGAGATAAAGATTGTTGCTAAAATTCTGAAGGTCGTTTCAGCCTGTTTCTGGGGCACTCAATCGTCTTCGTAGGAATCCATGAAATGTCTTCGATTTGAGGCTCGGGTTTTCGGAAAACTGCGCAGTGGATAACGGTTACAAAGGTTCATTTCAGTGTGTGTCATAAAATCAAAAACATCATATATTTTTCTACAATATCAAGAATAGTATTGTATGTATTAATAGTAATTAGAAACACAAAAGTGGATGGTTCGACGGGAAAAAATTGCATTCGGAAGAATTTGTAGTTAATAATGGCAATACATTCAATATGATGTGACAAGTAGTCTAATTGAGGTATATAACATATCTGAAGTAACATGAGAAGTCGCTCGTGTTGAAGCCCACATACAACAGTAGGAGAAAACTCACAATCTGTCAATTAAAAAACTGGAACACATCGCCTGTCTTTGACAGAGGTCTGTAGTAAAGAAACCATACAAGATTGCTCTCTGAACTAAGGGCATCATGAAACCGTTTAGTTTTGGTGTCCTGCTGTTTGCTGTACTGCGGTGTCTTATATGTTTGGTAGCATCGTATAGGGTAGTTTCTTTCACCCGCTGGGCTGACACGCTAACCTGAAAGTGTAAAAATATGATGAAACAATTAATTATCTTTCAACCGATTAGACTTCGACAAGCCTAACAGAAACAAAAGGAAATGTGCGCCTGTGGTTGTCGTTGCGGTCTATTTTCTTGATATATTAAAAAAAAACATCCACTAGTATATGTTAGTTTGGTGCAGTTGTTTGAACATTGAACTATAGACCTTTGGTAATGATTTTCATTGACGTTTGCTTGATTACTTCAACTCTTTTTTATGGGGAATTCCACTGATATAATAAAATGATTAACCGGTGTTTGGAGAAAATTCACGAAGAAATCCTCGTTGGAACCACAACGTCATCTGCAGTCAACATGGTGGCCTCATAACCGTGCTGCACACTGAAGAAGCTCTAATTCGTGGCGCCGCCACAGAAGTTTCAATGCTAGTCCTTTGTAAACACATATTGGGCATTAACTATCGAACCTCATATAATCTACATACTCCTGCTTATTTTTAAAGCTTTCAGCGTCATCGTATAATATCCTGTGCTAATAGACTACGTAAATCTCGTTCGCTTCTACATTTTACTTCCGATTAAAACTTCGAAACTGTGGCTCTGTATTGATTAGTGGTTTTTCAGAATGGTTTTTCTTTTGCCTTTGGTTGAGTTATAGGACCGAACGGGGCATGGTCATCTTATTAACTTCCCATGTGATGTTATATCTAACTATAAAAAAGAAGCATGTTCCCGGAATTGGTAATATTTCGTGAAATCACTTTCATCACACGACTTGACCCATACTAAAATAAGCTCGTACCCTTCTCCAGATTGAGAAGATGGCCAGTCAATACCTTAGAGACAAAGACTCGACGGTAGGAAGAATGGTTTAATTCTCTTTTTTAGAATGGACTCGACTTACAGGTTTTAGCTTGTCAATATCACCGAATTCTTCAGAGGAAATAAATAGGGCCTTTAAGTCACGCCATGTGATGAACAATATTTCATCATGCTGCAATTTTATAGTTTATAACTTAACAAAGGAAGGTTAAAATGATGGCAATTGTCCTGTCCAGACCTATAACTGCAGGGAAGCAGAAATGTTTTGGTAAATGTTCCTCATTATTTCACAATGTTTTCCATAATTTCATACGGCAAAGAAATACCCAACTGTAAAAGCGCTTTTCAGAAAATACGGCCAAAGTTTTAAGCATGTGTCCAGATGCAGTTTTAATAAGATTAATTTTGTGTCTTATGCAACATGACTGCTCAAACAAAAACCAACATTCACTTCACATACTTATAACTGCTTTTTTAATGTCTTATATCTGAAATGGCATACATATGATAGTAAATGTCGAATGCGACCAAATAAGCCGCAATATAATTAAAAAGGAAACTAAAGATGGCGGCTTGAGTGTGGCAAGTATAAAATAATATATTCAATCCCAGAAATCAGCATGGTAAAAAGATATGTCATGGGGACATACAATTTAGTTTTTTTGTGTGTGAAGAGTTCCCATTTTCATACATACTATGCCTTTTATTAATATCCGCTTATTTTTTATTCCTAAAACGAATATGCAATGAAACGGGAAGAGAAACTAGAAAAATCCTATTATGAGAATCAATAGAAGAATTTATACAGTTCCTGGTTGATGGCAGGTAAACCGAAAGTAAACATTGGCTAGACTAAGATTAACAGGGTGTTTATCCGTTATTGGTTGGTTTACTTGCTTGATATTTACATTGTGTGATTTCAATGGTATTTCATTGAAAAGTCGAATGTGTTTAGTGGAAATTTCTTTTTTAAAATCTCTTTAGAGTGATTTATAACATCCACCGTCTTTGGCGTGCTTGTGGTAGATACGCAAATTAATTATTGGGAAAGCAACCGTAATCCTGTTGGTGTTGACCGACGGTTTTCAGCCGACTGATGCCATACAAACTGCTGAACGACAGGGCCAGGATAATCAACAAAACCTTTGTTACTAAAGGACTGCATA
>JAVFBZ010053534.1:0-10150 GCA_032466195.1 Katharina tunicata
TTTTGGAAACGAATTTTGGACTTAACTTTGTCTTTAATTAGGCTACCCACGTTATATTTAGTAACCTAGTGTTTCACGGCGGTTACACAAATTAGCCGTAAGTGGCAAAAACAATAATAAGAAAAGAACAGTTGTAAAACGAGTTCAGGGCCGCTTATTCTGAAGACAATTAGCTGTACCAACTGACCAGATAACCATCATAGTTCTCGTTTATTATTAATTAATTTTATTGGCGTTTAACATCGTTAGCAAGGGTTATATGACGTCTTTGCGTTTATCTTGTTTACGCGGCATTTAGATTTGTTTGTTTGTTTGATTGGGGTTTTACGCCGTACTCAAGGTTATTTCACTTATATGACGGCGTTCCAGTCCAATTGGTGATAGAAACCAACGTAAGCGACGCTGGCAACTTGTAAGACAGAACAAAACATTTACATAACATTTACATAACAAGACACCACAACAATTCGGCATCCTGTGTCCTTTAGCTTAGAGAACAACAGGGCAGAGGAGGCTCCCATCCAACCACCAAAAAGCGGCATTTAGAAGCTGGGTACATAACAAAAACATGACTATAAGATGGATTTTATATACGGTATATACCAAGAAGTTGAAAATCCCTCTTAGTCATAATTTTGTGTATGATTTTGTCTTTGCGTTGACGGTATATGATGAAAAATCGGGAAGACACCACCCCCTGATCTCCGCAGCCACGAGAAATATTCCCTTGTATACGGTACCTTCCTTGTATATGGTGGACCGGGAGATTTGAATTGCAGTCAGCAGTCTAACGCTCAAACTGTTGCATTCCGGATTGAGAGACTGCAGACAACTAGTTCAAACAGAACGAAACTTTACATCATCTTGAAGCATGGAAGAGAGCAATACAAAAGCAAGGGCGCATGCGTAACAATGAAGCTCATACATATGCATAATGTAACTTTCTCCCTTTTTTTGGAGCTAATGATGTACTATTATTGAAAAGGTTAACTTTAGAAATGTCACTTATCTAAACAACAATTATTGAAATAAAAACAGTTCGATTAGCAGAAAAGTAAACAGTTAACTAATTTAAACACAGTTATTTCAAGAGGAGAATAAACTTTAAAAAAGTCGTTTTAGTTTTCATGTTATGACTGTTAGTTATTCGCCAGGCGTGATAACTGAAAGTCATTATCTAAAGTTAATTCACAAAGTCTTTAAGGTAAGCAGGTTTCTTAACTTGTCTTCTAGCTCGCGACACAGTGGTATTTGGAGCTGTAGAGTTCGGTTGTTTAGACACAGTCTTATTAGATTTAGGAGATAACGGTTCGTTATTTGAATTGTCTTTATTGGGGTTTTGTCTTAATTTGCCGGGAGTATATAATAGTTGATAAGTCCATAGTTATATCGTTTCTGTGGCTTGTCAGATCAGGGGGAGTTTCGTTTGATTTCCTGAGATGAGCCCAGTTTCTACGATAAACACCTTTCTCTGATACCACTTGATAGATCTCTCATCAAGTCGTCTTGTTACAACAGCTTTCTAGCATTCGCGGTTCCCTTTGATGTAGGGTTTTATTCTCACGATCTCGCCATCTTCTAAAATTGGTAGATCATGAGCAGACATGTTGTAGTAGGACACCTGCTTATCTAGTCTTTTTCTTCTGTTTGCTGGTATTTGTCACAGAACCAGAAAGTTTAAGTAAGTTACTGGTCATCAGGAGTAAAGTAAGAGTGCGTCTGTTCATTAAGCGTTGTACTGGGCTGTTACCAACACCTTCTGTGGGGATATTCCGAAAGTCTAACAGATCAAGGTATGGGCCAGAATTAGAGTCTATGTTTTCAGTTATAATCGTTTTGCAGACTTTACAGCAGATTCATCTTTTCCGTTAGCTTTTTGATTAGCTGGTTTAACTATCAAATGTTCAAAGTCCCATTTTTCTAAAAAGTGTTGAAAGTGTGATGATGTAAACTGTGGTCCTGGATCGAATATAAGTTGAAACGGGATTCCATAACATGCAAAATGTGCATTTAGTTTGAGAATTACAGTACTTGTAGTTGTGTCATCTAGCCTATCCATCCCCCAGAAGTTAGAGAAATAATTCACAATTATGAGAAAGTCTTTGTAATCAAAACTGAATAGATCGACACCTACTTTCTGCTATGGGCGATCTGGTATATCGTGTGGCATTAATGTCTCTTTGTCAAATTTACGACAGGTTTCACATGCAGACATGTACTCACGAATTTCTGCGATCATTCCAGGCCAGAATAAACACTCTCTAGCTCGGCGCAGACAACCCTCGATACCAATATGTGAGGAATAAATAGTTCGTTTTACGCCATTTCTTAAACTGAGAGGTACTAGAACCCGTTCACCTTTGAAGGTCAAACAATCTTGTGCTGACATTTCGTCTCTCGAGTAAGGTATTAATTGAGACAACAATGGATCTTTGTCATCAGGCCAACTTTGTAGAATGACTTGTCGTAGAGAGCATGTACCTCATCAAGGTCGGTTGCTTGACGTAAACGTTTTTCTTAACAAATCTGAAGGAAAGTAACCATGTTAACAAGTTCAAATTCGTCTTGACTGTCTTCAGTATTTGGCAGGAAGGAACGTGACACCATATCAGCCAAGTGAAGATCTTTGCCTTTAGTATAGGCTATATAAATGTCATACTACTGGACGCGCAGTAACATACCCTATAGGCGTTTGTGTGCTTCCACAAGCGGTTTCTTGATTATAGCCTCCAATGGTTTGTGATCGCTCTGTACTGTAGTGTGGCGACCATAAGTGTACTGCTGAAACTTTTCGAGGGAAAAGACAATTGCGAGCATTTCCTTCTCGATCCGAGCATACCAAGTCTCTGTATCAGTGTGTGCCATGTAAGCATACGCCACTGGTGTGCCATTTTGTAACAAGGTCGCTCCGAGTCCCTTTTCACTAGCATCACATTAAATATCGAGTTCAGTCAACAAGTAGAGAAGCTTCGATAACCAAACCGTTTCACTTTTTGAAAATCTTTGTCGTGGACACCAGACCAGTTCCACTGAGAATGGTTACGGTTCAGTTGTCTAATTGGTTCAGTTGAGGTAGGAATTTAGCTAAGTAGTTTACCATACCATTCAGTCTTTGGAATTCTTCAACGTTTGTAAGTGGTTTCAGACTAGTGATGGCTTCAACCTTAGATGGGTCAGGTTTTAGACCGTCTTGAGTGATCAGATGACCTAGGAAGGTTATTTCCGTCTTTCGTATTTTAGAGTTGTTTTGGTATAGCTTTATACCCTTTTCACGACATCTTTGTAATAAATGTTTTACATTGTGTTGCTGACGACATGATAGTCTTCGGTTCTGGTAATGAAATTGAAGAGGCTTCTATTGATCACGATAACAGATTACACCCTCAAGAGCAAGAAGTAGGCTTTTTTGGAACATTTCCGAATTAACAGAGAGTCCAAATGGTAGCCTTAACCATCTGTATCTACTATATCCAGTTTGAAAAGTAGTCGACTCGATTCGTAATCTATTTCTACATGCCAATAGCGAGGTCTAATTTGGTGACAAATTTTGCTTTAGACAGTCGTGGTAGATTGTTGTCGATGACAGGTAGTTGAAATCTTTCACGCTTCAAAGCAGTATTGAGTGGTTTCGGTTTAACGCAAATTTTAATGTCACCTGATTTTTTAGTAGCTACCACAAATCTTCTATTCCAATCAGTCGCTTTGTCAACAGGAATAATGACGTTAAGATCTCGTAGCCTGTTTAGCTCAGTTTTTAATTTAGTTTTAAAGGCTAGTGGTACACGTCCCGGTGCAGACGTTTCTGGCGTGACATTCTCGTCAACACGTAAATGAACCTTACCAGGAAAAGTTCCTACCTCACCACTGAACACAGTAATGAAGCCCATTTGTTCCGACCTCCGTTAACATAAAGACTGGGGTGTAGTTTTGATTAACAATAATAAACTCAACAGAATACTTTTTTCTGTTTTTTGGGTTAACACACCACAATACTTGCCAAGGGATGATTGGTTCAAACCATTCCACATTTGGAGCTGTTTATCGTATGGCTCTAGTGTGGTATTTGGAATATATTTCACCGGCAACACATTAACAGTTGCGCCAGAGACAACTTGGAATTCAATTGACTGTTCATCAATCAGTCGTTCAACATGAACTTCTGTTCGTGTTTGTTCAGTATTAGCATCTTTAGGTTTAAGGTTGTACACAACGTCGGTATCACTTTTGTCAGATTTATTTATTACTGAGTGAACTTTATTTTGTTTGGTCTTTGCTTTATTCGGACACTTAGGTGAGAAAAGATTTTCTCCACAACATTTACTACAGGTTTTGCCCCAAGCCTGACATTTTTCCTTTTTCTTTTCGTGACGACGACCACCACAAAATTTACAGTCGATTTGGCCAGGAGATGATTTTTGCGTTCAGGGGTTATTTCCCTTTGACCGTTGTCTGGACGGCTTGTAGTTGGAAACTTTGTTTATTTTATCATCTTGGCCTCCCATAACGTTTAATTTAGTTGCTGTGGCTTCAGTACTGCGACAAATATCAACACACTGTTGCAATATAAGAGTACCTTGCTGCAGTAAACGTTTGCGTGTATGGTTGTCTTTACAGCCTTGAACAATACGGTCACGTATCAGAGAGTCATGTAAACAATAACAGAAGTTGCCAGTCTTAGCCATATACCGTAAAGTTGTAACATGGGCGTCAATGTTTTCCGACTGATCCTGGTCTCTGGGGTTGAACACATAACGCTCATATGTCTCATTTGTTTGACCACTAATATGCTGATAACATTTAGACAGTACAGTATGTAGATCGGTACGACGTTCATCGCCAGTAAACTGTAGGCCATTATAAATTTTCAGCGCTTCAGGTCCGACACAGTGAAGGAATAAAGCAATGTTTTAATGTTCAGATTGTTTACTTAATTTGGCCACTATAGAATAGTTCTCCCACATTTGCTTCCACAGTTTCCATTTCTCTACGGGATGGGGATATAGCTCAAGATTACCAGGTGGGAAAATCTGGAGTAGAGGTAGGGGAGACCGACCGGTAACGGTTGTGACACGGGTTGGTTGTCACAGTGTCTATAATTTGGCTATAGGTGGCGCTAGTCAAAAGTGATGACACACGTTGTTGAGTGGTAGTTGACTGATGCCCTCCATCTTGAAATCCAGTCCGCACGATCATTTATTAAAGAAATTTCGACATTTGTATGTTTTTACATAAAAAAGTATTGATTTTTTGATGGAGGTAATTGTAGTATCGGATAGTGCTATTTGTGGCCAGGGTTGGGAGAATAGCAATCGCAGTCAGTAAAGCATTGTACTGTGTTGCTTCGATATTTTTTCAAAATGTCGTGTTGGGGTTGGTTGTCACATCACAGTTGGGTCTGGTTGTCACATGTTATTTTAAGTTTAATTTAACTTGAATGTTGTTCTAGTTACTTAAACAGCCAATTTAATAATGAAAGCTATGATAATGAGCCCTGTGGACATATTTGTAGATATGTCGTTATTCGGGCAAAATACCTTTGTATTGATATAAAAAAAAAAAAATGTATCATATAGTTTTCTGTGGAAAAGGCAGTCCAATACTCTGTGACAACCTACCCCATTTGCTATGACAACCAGCCCCGCTATTTTGCTGACTCGGTAGAACCGATGATGTACGGCTTATGAACAGTTAGGAATGAACTTCAAACCTTTAACGCCTATTGTCTTCAGAACAGACACGACCGCCGCTGCCACTAAGTTGCATTCCGGATTGAGAGACAACTAGTTCAAACAGAGCGAAACTTCACTTCATCTTGAAGCATGGAAGAGAGCAATACAAAAAGCAAGGGCTCATGAGTGACAATGTAGCTCATACATATGCACAATGCAACACAAACAAGTTGAACAACATTTGATTAAAACGTTCGCCAGTGTATATAATTGGCTTGGTCATAAAGAAGCATCATTTTATGTAGTGATATTCGGTAATTCGCTGTAAATTATGCGGTCGTCGGGCGAATTACAGCTATATAGGGCCACTTACGCACAAAAAAATTAGGGTTTTACAACAAATGCTGATGGCCTCATTTTTAAAAGTTCCCTCACAAATTAAAACAATTATGTTGAAATTTAAAAGTGCTAGTCAGATAATCCTGCCATAATTCAAACAAAACGTTAAGAGGACTGGTCATTTTCACTCATAATTTATGTGTCAACAAAGCCTTTGATCCCGCTGTGGTGAATGACCTTATATGTAATGAGTCAGCGTTTTGAATCTTGTACGGGACGGGGATATTAACCGTTGATTTAGAGTAACGTTGGTACATCAAAGCCTGAACCATATGTGACAGCAAATTGACACATCCTCGTGAAAGTAGGGCACAAAGCTGAAGGATGTACTAATTAAGATGGCGCGTTTACCCCAAAGTTCATGCTGCGTTGAAAAGCTATATGGTACTTAATGGTTACAAAAAGGTAAAACAACTGAACCCTGAAGTAGCTTCTATATACATATATCGATTCTAGGCAAGTGATCACAGGCCCTGCAAATAAAAATATAATCCTATTACTGGTCAGAAAACGGCTTTAAAGTAAAGCTGCAACCTTTTTTGCATAGACTGTGAATTGAAACCAGGGGGCCAGAAAACTTGCCTAGACCTCCCTTCCATACGAAAATAGCGGTCATAAACAAGTGATCATAGGTGATATCACCCAAACTAGTGGTAGAAATGACTGGCGAAGACTTGCTCGATTCAAACTCGGGGTTTATTCTACAGCTGCCATATTGTACATACTTTCCACGTGCGTCTTTTTCACACGTCCCTTGATTACAGAGTCTATTTCAACAAAATAGTTATGTTACACCCTGAACATAAAAATATAATTGAGTCGCTTTCATTGACTGCTCCATGAAAGTCTTTTTGTTCATTGAGAGTTACCTCCCTTGGCTGCTCCGTAAAACTATCAACGTTCTTTGTACGGTAACAAACGGAAAAATGTCCTTTAAAATGACACTGTCTGCATTCTGCATGTTTTGCTGGACACTTATCTCTGTTGTGAAATTGATTACATCAGGTACATTTGTCTTGTTTCCCTTTTGATTGTTTCCATCCGTTGGTTTGTTTTGGTCTGGAGCCGTGCACTAGATTTTGACGTACATCTTTACGATTGAAATAGAGTGTAGATCTATTTTCAGCCTGACCTACTTCCTCTGCAGATTGACTCGCTACCTTTTGTTTTTCAATAAGTTCTGAGTGGCGGACATTGTCAATCGCCTCGGTTAATGTTAAATCTGATCTCATTTGTAATTTCTAAGAAACTTGCTTATCTGATAAACCCATAACTATCGGTCTCTAATAAATGAGTTTTGACTATCACAAAATCACAGTGTTCACTTAGCTCATACAGATGTCTCATGAACTCTTCACCAGTCTCTTCTTCTTGTTCCTGGCGATCTTGAAATAGCACTGGTTAAAAAACAGTATTTCGGTATGCTTAGCTGTTAAATTTGTCTACAAAAATGTCAAAGTTCGCCTTTTCCTCTTCGTTGTCAAATACAAATGACCTGAATACATGATCCGTTTGTGGTCACATTGCGTAGATCAGAGAAATGACTTAGACGTCGACCTCGTCTCGGTGAATTTTCGTCGCCAGACGAAATCGCATAAATGTATCTCTCTATCCTTCCCATTCGGACGGTCGATCAAAGGCAAAATGTTCCGGGGGTTCAAATTTAGCCATCCGATCACCGTAAGATAACTTCTGACACCATACCACACAAACTAGTGGCATAAATGACTGGCGAAGACTCGCTTGATTTAAACTCGGGGTTTATTCTACAGTTGCCATACTGTACATACATTCCACGTACGCCTTTTTTACACATCACTCGATTACAGCCTTTTTCAACAATATAGTTATGTGACACCCTGAACATAAAAATATAATCCAAACTGGCCAGAAAACGGCTTTAAAGTAAAGCTGCAGACTTTGTCTGCATAGACTGTGAATTGAAACCAGGAGACCAGAAAACTTGCCTAGACTTCTCTACCATACAAAAATAGCGGTCATAAACAAGTGATCACAGGTTTTGAAAATAGAAAAACCCTAAATGACCAGAAAACGGCTGAATACATTGGTTACAGGTCCTGGCAATAAAAATGCCCCTATTGACCAGAAAGCTGGTGTAAAGTGACGTGTAAGGGCCTTTATGAAGGTAGACTCAGCTAACTGAAACCAAAAGACCAGATTATCTTTACAGCATTCTTGATTCCACCACCACGCTTCTTTATAAGAGTACGTTGTCCACAGACAAGTAAACAAAGTGCCCAAAACTAAAAAGGCCCTAGTCACCAGAATACAGATGGAAAGTGACTTGACAACCTTCAGAACTATGGATGTTGAAGTGAACTAACGGCCCATGTAACATCCTTGGGTCTCTTGTTCTTGTGTTACTGTGCATCTGGCCCTATATAAAAAAAGATATCGGATTAAGATAAGCAATTGATTACAGGTCCTGAAAACAATATGCCTTTACCCACATATACGATTAACTGACCCCAACTGACCAGACGAGCTTACATATCTATTGATACCATTCCCACTCTTTTGTAGGCCTATATAAAAATAGTTCGTCACAGATAAGAGAGGAAAGTACCTAAAACTATAAAGGCCCTATAGTAACGGTGACGAAGTGATGGTGATGACGGTCAAATAAAGCCCACAAAGTCAATGCATTTAAACTTCCATTCTTTATTCATTTTCATTCCACAATTCAATAACGTCAACCAATCAGTGATTAACGGGACTGTGATATGTCATGACGAATTGTATAGTGGCTCAATAGTGTTCGAAAGGATAGTTGTGGTGGTAACGGTAGACAGTGCTTGCGACGGTGGGAGTGTTAGCGGTGATAGTATTAACGGTGAAAGTGATTGACTGTAAATAAAAAATAAGCTATAATTAGCAATGTACAAATAACACAAAAAATTAACTTTTATGTTGCAAACATCTCAAAACTAACAAATACGACTAGATAATGACAATATATTATTTATATTACGATGTTGGCGACTGGTCAAATGGAGATTATCCTTGTGCTCCAAATCAATTGCATTTATGGCTTCCATGCTTGATATTTAACAACGTGAGCATAGATCGGCAAACATTATCAATTTAGTTTACGTTAACCCTTTGACAAACAAAAGTAACCATATCTATGTTTTCTAACAACAATGTGAAACGTATTTACATGTTACATGATAAAGAAACTATTACGACGTACCATTTTATATACTTCTGTGGAGAGCAAATTCGCTAAGTCTTTGTTCAGCACGCCATTGTAAAGTAGTCCCTCCCGACTGACTTGAACGCCCCATGTACCGAAGCAAGTCTTTCTTTCGGCAAATCGGCCATTTTCTGTTCCGTTGCACGTGCTTCATATTTCCTACAAATGACACACTTGTGATCTAGCCTGACTCACAGCAATATCAGTGTCCATGTTTAATTGTTCTTCTTGTTGTTCTAGATGTAGTTTAGTTTGTTCTAATTGTTGCTTCTTAATTAAGGCTTCTTTTCTTGCAGATAATTCCGCTTGTTTTCTGTTCCTCTTGGATTCGAAGCGAGGAGACTGAACTGTGCAACGAAGATCCACGACCACTCTTAGAAGACCTTCTGGAAGAGACCTGGGAGGCACTGTCACTTGGACGTATCTGGACATCTGTAGTAATCTTTGATAAAATATTTTCAATTTCCGTTTTAAACAATAGTAATGTATTGTCTTTGTCCTGGCAATTGATTAGTCCTTCTTTATTCAGTAATATTAATTCATTTCGAAAACATAAATATTGTTCATATTTCACCAGCCAGTCGGTATATAATTTCTATAGATCCTGATTTCTGCAGCCTTCTTCTTGAATTTTGTCACGAATAAAACTGGAATCTTTTTCCAATTCTTTGTAAATAGAGATTAATTGATTTTCATTTTTTTCAAATTGTTGTTGTAAACCCTTTTCCGTTGGCTTGCGTGCTCTTTCACTCATCTTGACCTATTGACTCTTCTAGCCAAAAATGTCAATAAATATAGTAATGGTGATGCAGTAACGGTGATGACGGTAAAATAAAGTCCACAAAGTCAATGCACTTAAACTTCC
>JAVFBZ010053545.1:0-10150 GCA_032466195.1 Katharina tunicata
ATGAAAACGCTATTCAATAGAACTAGACCGCGGTTCGCCATCCATCGCTGTATATATAGATAATTATTTGTTTTAGATGAAAACGTTAATCTAAAGCATCCATTTATTGCCCTGGACGAATAGCAAAACAGACCGCGGTTCGCTATTCGTCCCAGCCATTCGAAAGAAGACGACCGCGGATCGCTATTCGTCGCAGGAATATACGTGTATATTTAAGATGAAAACGCTATTCGATAGAACCAGACCGAGGTTCGCTATTCGTAGCATTATACTCTATGTAAATATTTGTACGAGATGAGAACGCTATTCGATAGAACTAGACAGCGGTTCACTATCCATCGCAATATATATATAGATATATAATTATTTGTTTTAGTATAACATGCTATACTCTCAAACATCTATTTATTGCACTGGACGAAAAGCAAAGCAGACCGCGGTTCGCTATTCGTCGCTGTACCATCAATATACATTTGTTTTAAAGGAAAACGCGGAAAGAAGCAGATCGCGGTTCGCTTTATGTAGCAGTACCATATACACCATACTGTATGGTAAAATGCTATTCATTCCGTTAGGACTTGCGCTGTTAGTGCTGAGCACTATATGCGAGAAAACCAGATCGCGGTTCGCTATTCATCGCTTACAGTTCAGTAAAATTTATTGATTTTGCATTAAATGTGGAGGTGTTAAAAGTAAACCAATGTATTCATCTATTAGAACATGGTCTACTTATCGTGTGTGTGAAATTTGACGACATAAAACGCATTATTAACGGAGATATTGGTGTTTTTCTATATAGCGGTACAAATATTGACTGGTCCCTTCGAATAGCGAATAGCGAACCGCGGTGTAACTTTATTGACGTCGTTGCTGGACATGATGATATATGTTCGCTGATAGTTTTAAAGGGTTTTATAACAAGGATCGACAGGTACAAATAAAATTATGCACTTGTTTTTTCAGATTATGTAACAAAGTCTGATTGTATCAATTGCATCGTAACATCAGTAGAACAAATGTTTAAAAGAACTTACTTTGAATAAACGTGGTGAGATTGATGAATCTTTTTCTTTCTTCAGAATACTTCGTATATTGAGTGTTTCATGTAAACTCTGGCTAGCAATATTGCACTAAATAATTGATTATTCGGTTAGTGATAAATGCAACAAGTTCAAGAGTCTTAACAGTTGAATATGATTTAAATTCTTCAACAATAATAAGTGTACACAAAGCCCTAAGTAGTCCGACACCCCAGAAGTTCGGCAGCTCACTAGTCCGACACAACACGAGCCTGACAGCCCCAAAGTCTGACAGCTCACTAGTCCGACACTACACGAGCCCGACAGCCCAATAGTCCGACAGCCTACTAGTTACTAGGCAGACAGCCCACTAGTCCGACACTACACGTGTCTGACAGTCCGACAATAGTCCGACAAGGTGTGATTACAGCAAGTCCGACAGCCCACTAGTCGACAGCCCACTAGACTGACACTAAACGAGTCCTACAGCTCACTAGTCCGACAGCCTACTAGTCCGACAGCTCAATAGTCCCACAGCTCACTCGTCCGACAGCCCACACATTCCGAATCCCACATCATGAATTAGAATATCGGCCATACTCAAATATATACGGGAAGATCTTGCAGTTTTTTGAAACGGAGTCAGAAAACGGAGTCAGAACAATGATCGCCGTTGTATCTTATTTATGTAAACTGTAATAGCAAGCCGCACAAGTCTAGGTATATAGTCTACGCATGGGGTAAGAAGCGAATAGGCCTCCATATTTCCGTCGATATTTAAGGGGGCGGAGACGGATCTCTTGAAATAAATTAGCTAAATATAAAAAAGCGTATACTGAATTGGCCTACGGAGTTTGGTTAGTATCGAATTGTTGAATTCACTCAAAAAAATCAATAAACATGTTAGAAAAAAAATTTCGCCCTGTTTTTAAGTATGATACAAAATGATTATGAAGTCAATTGAAATTGTTATACACAGGCAAAATAAAAGCTTGTTAAATCCAAAACTTATTTGTTATTACAGTTTACAGAAAAAAGAAACAAAGGCGACACCAAAACTGGTGTTACACAAAAGCGCAATGATGGGGCTCGGTTTAAAGGGCTGTTAAGGATATGACTTTCATTTATTTGTTTGCTTGATTAGGGGTATTATTACGCCGAACTGACCAACTCACCTTGTAATCGTAACATGGGTTATTACATCGATAAACGAACATCACTGTTGTTTATGATATGGTGGGAGTGTCAGACTTGTGGGGTGTCGTACTAGTGGGTTGTCAAACATTTGGGGTTTTGGACATTTGGGGAGTTAGGCTTGCTAACGACTCCTGGGAGGCGTAGTTGTCAAAATAAAACTAACAAATCATTTTATATCAAATTAACAGAGAGACGTGTCAGTCAAATAGATATTAATCATATCGTGAGTCAAATTACATTTAAATGGAAAGCGATAGAAATAGTTTAAATGGATGCGTTCGAATTGCGTTGTAAATGTCGTGAAAGGTGCTTACTTTGGTCAAGGACTTATATTAATATAAGCCCTTGCTTTGGTGAAATCGGTATTTTCCAAACGTCTATTTAGCGTCAAATTTGCTAACTATTTTAGATCCAAACAGCTGTACCGCCCTTTGAATATTTTCGTTTAATTTTGAAAGACCGAGAAATAAATGATTTTACCTTAACTGTTTAGCCCCGATCAAACCAGGTCATTTTCGAAATGATTAATAAATTGTCTATTCGCTGCAGCTATTCTTTAACGACTCGTCACAGTGGAAGTGGAATCGGAAGAGGTGTATACAAGGCATATGGGACGGCGTTTGGTTTTAGACTGATGATACATTCATCCGCCATTTTGACCGCGAACATTACAACAGTTGGAATAATTGCACTTGGTAATCGTTTTTAATGCTAGTTTCAAGAAGAGCCGATAATGTTTTATTGTTTTCTGGTCGACCAAACAATGGTGGTTTTTAGCGTTCGACATCGTAAATTGTTTCACTTCGACAATGTTTCTCGAATTTTTGTAAAGTGTGTAAGTGTAAATTTTTGAAGAACAGTTTAACAGCGTGGTTTCCTAAATTTCCTGCATACTTGATTTTCACTACACGTATTCAACTACGTTTGTTGCTTTAAAAAGAGAATGAAGGATATGTGCCGAAATGACGGTCACATCAGCGCTTGCGTCAATCATTTAGTCAACATCGGTTTCATTAAATAGTACAATAGTTAAATGGCACAATAGTATTTTTTCACGGAGCTTTGTATCTTTTTAGCTGACAACAATTCTGTCTCTGATCATTTCATCACGAGAACTCATATGTGGGATTCTATCAGTATAGCAACGATATAAGAAATTCATTATTGCTTTTATTTTCAGCTTGTTTTCTACAGCTGAATTTAGCTCGTGTGTAAAGGGCATTATGTTTAACAGTGAAATATTTATCCACCGTAAACAAGGGTACTTATCTTTTTTTTTTTAAATCGGTGGATTTAATTGTACTCATACAGGCATCAGAATAAAATCGCCTAATTTTGCCAAAGTATATCAAAAATTCAATGATCAGAAAATACATGTAGCGATGAACAGTAACGTCCAGTCCAAGTGCTAGATTGGTGGCATGTGTATATGGACAACATAAGTCAATCAAAAATCATCGTTGCGCATCATCAAAGTGATTTTATTTTGGGTTTTTTTTCGGTGCGAAATTGGTTAATTTGGGTTAAACCCATAAAAACATAATTAACAGAAGTTCCCCATTTAGCCATATGTGTTTCAGAATCAATTTGCAGACAGTTGTAATCAAAATAGATAAATATACCTGTAGCTGGGTACATTCATGTTTGTGGAAAAAGTTCGTTTTCAAACAGATGGATTTATTTTTGTCGGCGAATGAAATATTAGCAACTAATAACAAACAACATATTGACAAGCGAGCGACGCTATTGAGTTTCCATGACGACCAATATTTATTACAGGAAATGATCGACATGTACACTTTATGGGATTTCCGGGTGAATAACTTTATAGGAAATATTTGTAAATTATGGGTAAAATTTGTCATTTTCTGACAAAAACGAAACATTGGAACCGATTTCTCTTATATAATGAATGTTCTAAACTTACGCTACACTAATGAAGCCTGTTCCAATTAAACAGATTGTTCTCGTAAAGGGATGTTCTCATTTGTCATTCATGTCGGAAGTGAACAATATTGTCAAACCAAATATATAGGCTAACTGGATAGCCGGAGGGAAATCTATACCCTGTAGAAAATCTGGCCAATAACGCTTGAGAGAAACTGTTAACGATTACTTCAAATATGGCAGACTTCGGATGTTGTTTTATAAGTATTCTGAACTCTTTTACCAAAAACAAAAAACGTAACGAACCCAGCTGCAAGACAACGTGGGCACTGTTACAGTCATCAGAATACACGCGCCACCTGGACTAGGGTATAGGTTTTTGCTCACCAGTATTTTTATTCGTGTGCCATGCAGTAAACATATAAATCTATTCATGGATCATTAACTGGGGTGAGTTGAACATATACCTCAGTTATTGTCATTTTTGTTGACAGGTCATTTATCAAGTCATGGTACGATACCAATTATTATGCTATTATGCCAGAGTAGCAGATTACCATCGTTTTGGCCTGACCTGGTTCAGATACCTGACACACTACTGAAGTTACTATACTCGGAGAAATTATAGTTTTGACTAGAAACTCTGACAATCTGTATCCAGTAAAGAAAAACTCAAACCGAAACAAATAACTTTATTTTGCCAACAGACGAGAAAAAACGACAAAAGAAGCACAAATAAACCAGTACTGTATTGTACATGTCATTCTTTTTGCAGCAAAGCTCTGTTGCTTTTGCATCTGTAGTTTACAGTTTATGTACCACGCAGATAACCTGCTTCCTGTTAAAGCATTTATATTTATACATTTCTGTTTATGTTAGAAACCGTTATCAGAGAGTGTATGCGGTCTTATTAGAAGTCATAACAAACACGTTCTTTACCAATTGTACCTGTGTCTGAGTTTAGAAGAGGGTAAAGCGTCATGCATACAATTTATCTTTGTAAAGATTTGAGAAAACGCTAAAGACAACGTTTACAGCCATTAGTTATTTCAAGTCCATATTATTGCGTACGTTTATTGCAGCTTAAACAAGGTGTCAAAAGAGCAGACAGATACCAGCCAATCCTGGCGATGCCTGGGAACATTTATGTTATTATCGATTATATTTACCTTCAGAAAAATGAGTGCCATGGCAGAAAATTGCACATATTTTGGGCCGGAGATATAATTACAACCTAAATGAACAGGATGATTGCATATAATTAGAATTTCTGCAAGCTCTTTATAGACATGTATAGTTGTTAGCAACGATAAATGGAAACTTGGAAGAGTATTAAAATTAAACTGTCCACGTAAACTGCACACAATATTAACAGACTATTGTATTTAATTGCTTTCTTCGCCAATTCACATCACCATTTTATATTTATCTCTATGTACTTCATATAAGAACAGCCGTCGAAAGTTCCAGATTTATCATATAACCTTTAACTCCATCAGACGTGAAGCTAGAGGTTTCAACAAGATATGTCCAAACACAGACCAAGTACGCTCCAGGGAAAAGATATTAAGGAAATTCAAGACAGACATGGCTTCTACCGCATGTTATTATCAAGGCTATCCCAAAGATCTGTTGTCATACAGAATAAGCTGAGATTCTGCGAATGGCATTGACCTCTCAAGTACATGTAATGTCCTTGCTATCACCACACAAGTAACCAAATGAAACGAGGATGCCAGCACATTTTGATGCATCGCATATTTTGCACATTTTAATCCTTTTCATGTACAATCTGGAAATATATCTTTTATAATAAATCTGGTATTTTGAAACAATAATCAAAAACGTATATAGCAGTTGATTGATTTCCGTTCAGTCAATTTTCCAGAAGGAAAAATTATTTTTGCTTAAATCTAAATCAACTACAAACTTAGTAGTATATTGTTAGTAAATCAAAATGCAATGAACACTAACACATCTTTAGAGACACTTCATTAATTTGAGGTTTAACTTCGGAACGCCAGTAGGTATTTCTGAAGAAATGGAAAGCAACCACATCAACACACAACCACACGAACAAGCTACAAGCAGTCTTTATTTCATCGTTTAGAGAATTAAATTAAATCGCTACAAATTCATGAGTGATAACAATACAGCTTGCAAAGTGAGTAGCAAAGTGTACAACATGTGCATGTGAAACATAAGTACTTCCGGTCTATGCTGGACAAGGATTCAATACTTTGATAAGGTAGTATTTTAAGACAGTATAAAACACTGGGTGTAATTTCGATTACAGAGATTTGTTTTACTTGTTTGAGCATTTAGAAGTTGAAACATTAAACAAAACACATATATACTTTATGGATTACAACTTCTGGTTTAGTATCAGCCTAGCGTTTCGATGTCAATTCAGGCATCATTCTTAAGCATATTGAGATTAGTTTTGTTTGTTTGATTGGGGTTTTACGCCGTACGCTTGGCGTGCCACCCCAATCGGTGAAGGAGGCTCCGATCCAACCACCCACCGATTACTGAGAATTTCCCCATAATTGTTCGACAAACGTTTCCACACTTTATTTTTTTCATCAACAGGAGTGATGATTAGGTACTCATGATGAGGATAAAATATAGTGGCGGAACGTGGATCAAATACGAAGTTATGTTTTCGGAATGGCACTACTTGTCTATTAAAGACTTAGTAGTTGAATTACAGGGTTTTAAAACTGTTGCTCCATGGACTCTATATATGGTCTGATGTTCCCTAATCACAGAACTCCCTTTAGGCAATCATTTTACCTACACTAATTTAGGTACAATATACGGTTAGTCTAAGAAGCTTTAATCCAGTCTGCACCACTGTAAATTATTGTGTCAGTGTCAAGTATTGAAAAAATATAATTTGATGGCATATCATATTTGCGCAGTCGATCAAGAAACGCGGAAAATCTTGAAGCAGAACATATTTACCACCATCAACCTTCCTCAAGATTCACAGCACAGTGTTTCTTTATTAATAGTTATTTAGACTTCTGTAAAAGTTATTGATTGGTTTGAAAGTAAGCATTATCAGTCACATTAACAGTAGATCCTCTTGAAACCTGAAAATGAGAATGTCTAAAGATAGAATTTCCGTCAAAACAAATCACACGCAAACGAGCAGCTGATTAAACTGGTGAAATATTAAAAGGAAAGTAATTACGACAGAAGCGAAAATAATTTCGAGTAATTGTGTCTCAGTAAGAACCGGACCTCTGTGACCCCAACGTAATTACTGTACCTGTTATTTCCTCAGCTGCGTAAATAGAAAGGAGTGGGAACAAAAAAAGCCTATATATTTTCATCCATACAAACTCGACTCCTTGAATGTGAGAATGACTTCCGTAAGGACAGCATCAAACGGAATAATTTCTTATCGAATCATCTCTTCTGACAAACTCTTTACAGTGCCTTCTACAGAAAATATTTACAAATAGCCCCTTGTAAGAATACATTGACGGGACATTGGTTTCCGTGAAACAAAGGCAATACAAAGTCGTCATAAAGGCCTAAGTGAAATACCCTTGCGTACGACGTAATCCGTTAAACACCGATCAAATAAATAAATAAATAAATAAAAATAATGACCCAGTATTTTGACAGAGGGATAGCCATATTAATGCTAATGCATGCATTTGTTTTGTTTCATAACATAAGCGTTTGGAAATTTAGATAATAAGGCGTTCAAATTTTCAAGGCTATTTTAGTCATTGTCACATGTTGTTTTTTTGTCCATGTCTTACACGAATTTATGTACGAGGGATACAAACGTTATTAACTTTGTTCTCTTCAAAACACAGGGAACTGAGTCTAACCATACCCTATGTGTATGTTAATGATGGCAACCAAACCTAACGAATGAACGGAATCCTTTTTTTTTTAAAGGCGTACTTTGTGTTATTGTAAACATGTTTACTGTTTTCAACTGAAAATTAATTTCACCATGACCCTAGCAATTTATCATGTTTGTCAATTTGTTCGTCAAATTAGCTTCTATTCAGCGTCGTGTAACTACATGTAGCTTAGAAGTTTTCTGCGATCGTGATGACTGCAGAAAGTTGATTTTATTCTGTCTAAAAACAGAAGTTGTATAAGAGAAGACCGTTTAATATGACGATAAATGAAAACAAACTATTATTAGATGAACCAGACATTTAAGCGGCGTGAACAAATGGCCCCAAACTATTCACATAACTGAAGAAACCAATAAGAAGCAAATTAAGGCCAGACACTTTAGAAGATTAATCCAGGCATCTGTTTACATTTAGATACCAGTATGGGGAGGCTTCATTGAACTAAGAAATAAAATGACAGTTTTTATTCATTTATTTATTCTTATACTATTGTATTATGCTGTTTTGTTTTTACTCCCTCTGCTTTGCTTGTACAATACTATCATACCTTACAATATGTTTTGGTGAACACCAGTCACGCCGCTCTATGTTTATTTTCCATCGGGTCTATATGGTTGTGAAAAGCTTGTCCCCATCTATTGCATTTTTCCCCCATAGATTGTCACACTGCATGATGTTAGTTCTGTTATTTTCCCTGTATATATATAAACCTTCTTATAGTTTAAACACAAGTCACGCTGCTCTATGTTTACTTTCCATTGCATATATATGGTTGAGAAAAGCTTGACCCCTACTATTGCATGTTTTTTTATCCATGAGTTCCATGTACAGCTGTATATATAAACCTTCATGTAGTTTCCCCCTTTGCAGTTGCCACTATACCTGATGATGGGGATAGTCTTTGTAGAAAGCTTGTGAATATATAAGTAACAATAAGTACAAAGTTGTATGTCGTTTTATTTCTCACTGATTTCTTTACATCTTCCGCGTTTCAAAAACTCTTTATTAGACCCTTCTTTCACGAACTTAACTTTGCTACAAGATTTTATCCCAAAAAGGAATATAGTATTGATTGTCACGGCATAATGTTTCAAAGGTATCGTTGGATGGAGAACTTCCCGTGAGCTAAGGGGACCAGGAGGCTGATAAGTTATGACACCCAGTCGTACGTGGTGTAACATGATTGGCTATTCCCTTAGAATTGGTCACGGACATATGAGTGAAATAACATAAAGTAGTAAGCAAATCACAAAGGAACTAAGCAAAATGTCGTACACGTACTGAGTTACCATTAAACATATGTTAAGGTGATACATTCATGTACAGAAACAAAAAGAAGCGAATTTATTAGGTCACCTACTTGCGTCTGGCCTTCAAAGAGACTTTTACAGTTTTAACGATGGTCTTTTTGTGAAGAAAAACAAAATCCCGTCTTTATGGCCCCAACATAATCTTATTGACTTGTGAGAACTGTAAATCGATTTCACTAATAGCTATTGCTGAGGGGGGTAAGAATAACTGTCATGTAACATGCCATACGAAGCCTATTGGTAATTTGTTACACCCGTCTGAGCATATGCGCACATTGACATTGACTGATCAGAACAGAAACTAATGGCTATCGGAAGCTTTAAATTACAGACGATCGGTTATAAACTTCAGGGAAAAACGTCAAAAAGTGATCAAATGGCAAATGTGTAGCCGGAAGACATTTTATTTGAAAATAGGCAAACCATATCGTGAGCAAGATTTAAATTATGATGACTTAATAACTCTGTTCCTGTGGGCATTATTTTAACTCTATGACTCACAAAGGCCTTGTCTGACAAACATTCGTTTAAAAATGATCCCCTTGTTTTAGAACAGGCGAACTAATATTCTTTGAAGACATGTTGGTGTCACCTTTAACAGAGCGTTAAGAAATGAATCCAGAGAAAGCGATTAGTTATATTGGTTAAATCATCATCAGGATTGATTATAAGAAAGAAACAGTGAGGCATATATTTCGAAACAAGGTAGAATTTGAATGAGAAAACATTCAATGATAACCAAGGATACATAATTAACTTGAGTTACCATGTTAACATGGTTTGGTATATTTCTACTATATGGTAACATATTTGCAGGGAAGTTAATTTTGGTGCCTATCGATGAAAG
>JAVFBZ010053556.1:0-10149 GCA_032466195.1 Katharina tunicata
GATTGCAGCTCACGGTGGCCACACAAGGTACTGACTTCAGCGCCCTCGTGCGGCGCTTTTCTGTGACGAATACGCCTCCACTGCCATCGGTCCATAGCGAGAACATTACCACATACTTATACCAACTTTAACTGTACTACCCCCAAACATTACTGAATTATCCCGCTTTGTATTAAAGAGATAATTATTTTAATATTTAGCCTATGCGTTTCTTTTGACAGAGTATATATTTTTGTATAAATGTAGAGAAAAACATTTGACTTGCGTCCACCGGGATTCGAACTCGGTTCTCTGGCTAGCAGGGCCAGCGCTCTAACATTTTGTACTAATCCCGTATTTAAGTAAACCATTGTTTTAAAAATCCTAAACCGTATGCTAATTTGTAAGTTTAGTTAATCTACCTTACTGGAAACCAGATTCAAAGTCTCGTGCGATTTGAAATCACTACTGCTCAAAGATATTTGCAACAAGCTCGACGATTGGTTGGAAGTTTGATTGGTTGTGGCCACCAGCAAATAAGATCCTTTCTTATTTCTCACTATGGAGAGGGATGTAACTGACATGCCCACTCCAAGCTTCAGAGGTATTACTGCCCGTTGTGATCCGTCCAATGCCATTCGCCATATAGTTTCAGTTGTGCCATTCCGCTCTAAGACGTAGATCCATCTGAAAAATATAAAACAGCCAATGGTCACATGGCAATAAATTCAAGACAACTGTAGTTTCATTTCTTGTATTCAATAATGAAAAGTATCAGAATATTCTACATGAAACATTATTTTTGAATATTCCCGTTTTGTTGTTGTTGTTGTTTTGGCTTACAGTGAAAATGTGGAGCACCCTCTGTATACAAAAGACTCGAGACATTCACACTGCAATATGACAAAGGGTAAGACTTAGGTCAGATTTGACAGATTAAATTTCTACGTGAAATCTGTGTTTTTCAAACTTCGGTCGCATAGCAGAGCGGAATAGACCATGGCGCCCCTAAACATCAATCAGGAACAGACCAAAGGAAGACATTGGTCTCGCGTCTACCCGCTTAGTTTATCGACCTATTTTCTCGAATCTAAACTCGCGCATATCTCCAGCCACCTTTGATCGGTTTCTTTGTGATTAAAAGGATTTAGCCGGCATATTGGAAAAAAAAGAGGTTCCTGACATTTAATTGGATGTTTTAAACATAATCCGGAAGGCAAAAATCAAGAAAATAATTTTTCCCAGAAATTAAACACGAAACATAACGGGCCATAATTATGCATGTTCATTTCGATATTTCAGCTATAATGACCATCTTTGGGAATGAAACATGTTTTTCTATTCAAATTTTTTGTTAAAACGAAATATAAAAGCTTGAGGCATTGTCTGTGGTAATAAAAATTGAGAGAAACCACAAACAAGAAAGTCATGTTAGTATAATATAGATAACAACTTTGGCTTTAAAGACTTTAGGGTGGCGTCATCAGTTAAATATATATGTTTAATTGATGATGGCATAATAAAGTCGAGATACATTATCTATACTATCATGAGTTCATTTTTGGAGTTTCGCTTATTCTATACTTCTCTAAGCTGGTCTGGAAAAAGTACAAGCTTTGTTAAATATAGTCACTACATAATGAGATACTGATTTATTGCTTTAAGGGAGAAAACTCCTAAATTAAAGTGACTCTGAGTTCATAAACCGCATTAAACAAGGTCGCTTAAGTTTGTACATTGGTTGGTTGCTCGAACCTCTGTGAACTTATTAACACCCAGTTAGGTGACTTTGAGTAACATAAATTTCTATTTAAGAAATAATGTTTAAGGAGTTTTAGGAGTTTATTTTAGGGTGAAGGCGTTAGCCCGGCCCCTGAATATCTTATTTTTTCATTCTAAAGTAGAAAACCAAAATAATTTTCCTATCGTCGAGTCTTTGACTCTAAGGTTTTGACTGGCCATCTTGTTGTTCTAGAAAGAGTTATCCCTCTTTGCTGTTTGTCGCGATTAAGTTTAAGCCTATATGTGATCAAATGGTACTGCTTCGCGATTTTATCTACCTTTTAAAGATTTCAAATTTAATCGGCTCAATGACAATTTTTTTTCTTTGCTTAATTTAAAATAATATGGTACGTAGTAAAACAAAGACTATTTATTCGCCAGCGCACTTTTTTGCGGAAACAGTACTTCGACAACAACAGGGATGGCCTCTCATTACATTAGTGCTGGTATTTTTCTTAATCTGAAGAAAGGTACGAGCCCATTTTAATATGATTGTTTCTGTCTCCGTAAAATAAGCTGTTAGCCAATTAATATTCGCCCAAATCTTCCATAATATCTTCAACTCGGTTCTAAAATTACCTACTGTTTTGCGTTGGGGTTTAAATGTCTATCCGCTGAGAAGATCATTGGCCCGCTTTATTGTGGGAGGAAAACTGTATAGACATCAGAAAACTCACGACATTCCACTGGTAGTTTGCAAACCAATTCACATGTTATCCGAGCGATCGCTTGAACTTGCTATCTCAGAGTTGTGGGGGATCTGTTGCCCAGAAGTGTACAGAAGAAAGAGTGCGCTCTTGACCACTCCGCCACATAAGAATAGCCGTTAAATCAGAAACGTAGTTTATCACATAAAGCGTCTCTAAGAAGATAATGGAATTCTCTAAAAACTCTGCACACGTTTTGCGAAATTGCTCTATGTTGTCTTTCTACCCAGACTCCCTTCATTTTCCGTTTTTCTTCCACATTTAATAGTTCAGTGTTAATCCCTAGGCCACATTAAGTCTACTGTACCTTTGCTGGTTATCCAGGGCAAGCGCATGTGGCCTGATAATGTCGGCATTGATGACGAACCTCTTCTTGTGGTTCTGCAAGTCCACCATCTCAATTCTATTCCAGGAGTACTCAGTGCCATTACATTTTACTGTACCATAGTTTGTGAAATACAAGTTGCGCCGTTGAGTGTCCACAACCATATCTAAAGAAATAAAATCAGATAAGATTACCCATCAGGACTGAAGTCTAATCGGGCCGTGAATCAAACGGGTATGCGTTGGAATGCTGACCGGAAGTAGTTGGCTTCCTGTCCACCTTAGGTATATATAATAGCAACATCCGGTGAGTGCAAAGACAGCAGGTTGTTCTTTTATTTCACCCGATTTTCCATCCTATACCCCACCCGGCCATTGTCGATTTGTTCGTCATATCAGTGAACTGTCCAAACGTTTGGCGTTTGGCGTACGGCGTTTGGCATCAGTCAAACAAACAAAGCAAAAACAAACCCAACAGTTCTAAGAAATCAATTAATATATAAAACATATCAATGATCCCATGGGAACGATTATGTTAATTCAAAATCGATTACTTGATTGAATAACCGGAAATGTTTTTTTTTTTGTTATTGTTCTTGTGCTTTCTTGATTATTACCCATTGAACAGATTCATTTGACATGTATATTTTTATTTATCAACTGCTATTTAATCCTTTGAACTGATACTACGGGTCACGTAATAATCACCCGCAATTCAAGATGCACATAATAAAGGGATATTAGGCCTGTCTTAAATTACGAAGCGAACGTAGCTTACGTCAGACTAACTTGTCTTGACGACACAATGTTTTCAATGCTGGTCGCCATGGTAATTACGATAGACTGCGCACGCTTCGTAAGACAGGCCCCTGGAACCAGTTGAAAACACAGGTTCCCGGTTTGTATAGATTTCTTTGAAAATATAGGCGAATTTTTCTTTCGCTTCATTTAAAAAAAACATACTTGTATAAAAGGCCGCTGCATTGGAGCTTCTTTTGGTCTCCAAAAACAGAATTGATGTTTTCGTACAAGCAGCAACATACCACTTTTCAAACGGGAGACGTTTACAACAGTTCCCGAAAGCAGCATTTTATCAATCAACTCACCAGTCACTAAATCGATACCGTCCAGAGGCCCCAGAAACATATCTTTTCCTGTACCATTGAACCCAATTCTGTAGATCTTGTTATCCTTCAAGTCACTGTAGTACACCATCTGTTCATAAAACGTTATATATTTTCTTACTTTGTATATATTTTTGTCAGGAGTAATCACACTGGCACAGGGATATCGACTAATTAAAGCCGAGAAATTATCTCATATTCTAGATCAATTCTCAGAGACAAGTTTCTAGATAGACCTGAATCTTACTTTGTATATATATATATATCTTTTTTTAAAGAAATGTAGAGAAAGAAAATTTGCTAGTCTTCACCGGGATTCTAACTCGGGTCTTTGACTAGCACGGCCAGGTATCTCCAATCAACCCGCGGTATTAGTTATCAATACGGTTTTTGTATCATTCAAACATCATCAACAGATATCAGATCTTAACACAGGAGGCTAAACTTTTGGATTATTGCCAACAAATGCCAACTGACTGTATATCTTGTATCGGATACTATGAGAAAAAATATTGTTAAATAAACAGTTTTTTATGTAAGAAAATTGTAATGTTTGAAGATATTTCCAAAAAGGCAAATTGTAGGGTTAGCCTATATACGACACATTGCCGAGGGGAGGTTTAGGTCGGTAAGGGAATATATCGCGCAATAATTTACTTTGGTTCAGTTCGGACTAACGTAATAATGTACCTGGTTTCTGATAAATCGACCAGTGGCTCCAAATCGCCATCACTTTTTTTATAATATTTTATATAATATACTTAAATTGTCCACGTACTTGTTTCACTGGGTCATATGCCAATCCCATTGGTTGACGTCCTTTGTCGATCAACGTATGCTGGTTCCTGGTTGGTTCATTTAAATCCAAAAATCCAATATCGCCATTGGTATTTATGTAGAGCAGAACATGTGTTGGAACTGAAATGCAAAAATATTCACTTGGCAGACATAAGTTTCTTTCATTAGATAATTTTACCCCCTTTCTATCTTCCATCCCGGGCCGCGATGGATCAATATGGCCTGTAAGTCAGGCATGTGATGAAGGAGATTACACGAGATTCCTTCCAGTTCCGGGTACATGCACAAGTTAAAACTATGACAATTATCCCGTCCAGTCCTATAACTGAACCGAAAGCAATAGAAACCCCATTCTGAAAGATGACTTATCAAAACAGAGCGCTTTTAATTGAGAATTGGACGTTCAATGTACTCGTTATAGATTTGAGTCCCCTGATATGAACTTAAGTATAATTATAGCGTTGATCCGTGTGAGTCTCTTATGAGCAGGAAATAAACTTAAATGAACACCTTTAAGACTAACTGTTGAAATGGAACAGTCAGTCTTAAAGGTGTTCTTTTAATTTTCTATCCCGCTTATATGAACTGGAATTTTCTGTCACGATCGTGGGGTTAAATATTTGTGGGGGGTAAATGAAGTTTCATACACCGTATATAGGTAAAGGTTTAAATTAAGTGGACTACAAGAGATGGACGAGAAACACTCATCAACTAAGTCGACAAGATTTATGCCAATATTCTCTTAGACTAATAGACTATATCTCAAACTGATCTGAGGAACTACTGCCTTTTGAAATGGACAATACCTTGACAAGCAGTCCCGTTGACCAATGACAATCCTCCAAAACTGGGACAAGCGCACTGGTGTTTGAGGTTGGCCCCAGGTAGGCACAGATGGGAGCAAGACTTCTTTTTATCTACAGTGCATGTACCTACAATGTAACATTCAACGCGATGGCTAAGGATTTGTTTTATTCCAATGACAACGTATTAAGGCTGTAATCATGATAAATACGTAAGGATTCAGTTATCACTAGAAGCCTGCAGTGCCACCGCTCATTTTTGCACAATACACTGCAATTCCGAAAAACAATAACTTCATCTTGATTTAGTATTTAAGCATTTTTATGCCAGAATTAGGAGATAGCAACAAATGCTCAACAATAAAAACAAACATTTTCAAAAACAAAAATGTATATATTATGTATTGTTTTATAGTTCTGTGGTTTTCATTGTATACTGTTTACCTGTAACGAAATGTTGTTGTTTACTATTGTTTACTAGTAATCACCTTGATATTTTCGCACAGACGACTTTCCTTTGCTCCATGTTGTAATAGCATAAGCTGCTTTGGCATGATTGATAACCAGCACGGACTCTATTACAGGTGGTGTAGTTTCATTGGCCGATATTGATAGGACACGCCCATCCATCAGACTGATCAAATAGTGACTCTCCCGAATTTCGATTCCAAATAAGGAAGAAGTGTTCGCTGAAAGTGAGAGGTCCATAAAGGAGGATTTGTTTCCGCCATCATTGTCACATTTGTTGACTTGATTCATCCATCCGTCTGTCCATAGAAGAACGCTACACCAGAGAAACAATCAGGTACAAAATGTGACATCATACAGTTTTAAGAAGTACATTAGGAAATACAAACTCAGAATTTCAAAATACCAAACTCAGATAACCCCTTGATCAAGAGTAAAGTGCTACATATAATACTTCCAGTTCTAAGGACATCATATGAAGATACTTTAAACATACCTCACTTCGCTAGAGAACTCTGATTCTAGCAGACATAAGGCACACACATTCTCTCGTGAGTAACAAAATTGTCCATTACTACGTAAAAGTACCTGAAAGTGTAGGTAACTCACACCATTACCAGGTTTACCACCGAGGCATCGATACTTTCATTACACTTTGTAGCAAAGCACAATTTGTAGCACGTACTGGTTCTGGGTTTTCAGATTATCTATACTGATATCCATGGTATTGCATTCACTTTGATTAACTATTCTGTGGCTGTTCGTTTAATGAGTTGGTTCCACTCGTGTCTGTCTGATTTGTGCCTAAATACAACGAATCCCCACACCCCAAGGATTATGTGATTTAGCAGCGAGAGGGAGAGCAAGGATACAATCATCTTAAATGAATAAACCTATTTCATTGGTTGCTATACATCATCCTTGATTTCGATTGACTGGCTCACCTTTTTGAATCATCCCAGGTCAATGAACTCGGCCAAAACGTATCATTAACGATGATTCTTCTGTCGCTTCCATCTAACCTGGACCTCTCAATGCAACCTGTACCCTGATCACCCCAGTATAAAAACCTGAAGAACAGAAGGACACGTGATGGCGAAAACGCTTAGTATCTCTTAGGATTTAATCTATATTTGAAATTCTTTATTTTTTCATTAAGGAGAGCCAACAAAAAAAACAATATTCCGTCGAACATATAAAACACATAAATTATGATCAATTCCCAAGACAATGAAATCACCATTGACGTCTTGAATTTGATTAAAGCGGTCTTATAATGTCTAATGTCATCCATAAAATCTAAAGTTATTTGAAGTGTTTGAATTTCCACATATATGCTTCTTAAAGGAACTTTTTGAACTTGTATATTCCTTTAATAGAAGAGCTCCACGTCACTGGCAACAAAGTGAGATCAAGCCACAAAACTTCAGTTTGCTTACGTCCTGTAGCACAGGTTAGCTTTTTTTTGGACAGATGTATTTGTGGTTTAGTGAATATCTATTTTCTAGATCAGGGTAGGGAGCCACAAATCCTGAATTCTAATATTAAGCTGTGAATAAAGTAGAATGAGGGGGGTTCTCAACATGGAAGTCATATTTCTTCCTGGTGGAGAGTTCCATTGCAGTTTTCAGCAAGTTGGTTTTGCTGTCCAATAAACTTTTACTGATAACAAGATAAAACATAACCTAAGAAGAATAAGAAAGAACACACACACAATTAAACAATAATAGACAGGAAATATGTTGGGTGACCACTTTTCAAAGTCGAACAACCCCTTTTTTTTAACATCAATTACCAAAAACCGTTTTATGACGGGTGATGCTCCATGTAACATATACACAGCGTACATACAAACTTAATATTTGATACCACTAGCCTTACAAGAAATGCCCCTCAAATCTCACCCTGTTTCCCCCACGGCAAGTATTGGCCTTGGAAGACTGAGACCAGATGAGGCAATAATAACACGGTGTGGTCCATCGTAACCGCCCACCTCCACCGTCCGTCTCCACTCATCCGTCCAGTACAGCAGTTGGCTCATAGTGTCAGCAGTCAACCCGCTTACCACTGACACGTCTGTTGACAGTCAAGACTGGGATAAATCGACTATCTAGAAATAACTACTTAACGTTTCGATTTAATCACACAGAACAGCTAACTCACATAAATTGGTTGAGTACTGGACTTATAAAAGGTACCATATAAAGGTACCATGGGTACGAGACCCTTGTCGACATTCAGTATGTCTTTGAATTTTTAGTTGGCAACAAGCAATCAATTCAGATCAATCCAACATGAAAAGCCACAATAAAAACGCATTAAAATAATTAAAGTATGTAATAGAGAAGATAACAAAAATTTTAAGTGTACGGGCTTATGACATTAAAATCATTTGTGACAACTTTTTAGAAATGATTTATTGAACAGTTACTTTATATTTAATAACCTAGTCAATTACCTTTGTAAACCATAGTGAAGTAGTTTTGTAAACCATAGTTAGGTACTTTCGTAAACCATAGTTAGTTACCTTTGTATACCACATTGACGTTCCTCTGGAAACCTGTGAGAAACCTTTTGTAAACCATAGTGACTGACCTTTGTAAACCATAGTGACGGATCTTTGTAAAGCATAGTGACTGACATTTGTAAATCATAGTGATGTACCTTTGTAAACTATAATGAGTTACTTTTGTAAACCATTATAGTTTTATACCTTTATAGGCCATAGTGAGAAGCCTTTGTAAACCATTGTGAGTTACCTTTGTAAAGCATTTCTACGGGTGAGAAACCATCAGTGTTTGTCTTGTAAATACCTCGATGTTCAAGCGACACATCGGACCAAAATAGGACACGTGACCGACCATCTACTGTAAGGGCAGTTATACTCCATGTTGCCTGATCGACAAATTAGAAAAGAAAATACATGGATTATCTGTCGTTAGTCCGAGGAGCTCAGATGGTACTTTCTTTCTAGTTATTTACTGTCGGGCCAAAAGGCTTTTCGCCATCAGGCAGTATAGAAATTTCCGAAAAACCAAACCGTGTAAAGGTTACCAATGAACCATGGTAATACCATCTCTTCTAGTTTAAACAATATATATTTCCTGATACAGAAATGGAACTTGCGCACAGGCATTGTCTTTATTGGCGCATCTCCCAACATTAAGGTTATACAAGATTTGGCGAAGGATCTTCAGAATCTTACAGTATCAGTTATTAACTTAATATGTTGATGATGTACAGTGTTTAAGAAAATATATTTTTATTTCTTGAAGACAGTTTTGCTAGTTTAATAGATCACAAGTGCGTATTATAGAGGAAGATGGTATATTAAAAGTCTTGGACTATATATAAACCACTGGCCATGCAGATTTAGTTTCATTAAACATACTTATCAAACCTTGCTGTATCTTTTGTGAGTCATTGTACTGACATAAAAATATAAATATTGACATCATCGCGGTTATAATCGTTTCCACTTAGTAAACATGAACATTGCATATCTTTAGATCCGGTTAAGTGTCTCGTGCTGTCGGATAAGTTGGACAGAATTACTCATGGACCGAACCCCTGCGTGTGTAACGCGCCTGACCGAAGAGTTTCGAGAGATGCAGCCTGAGGTAGCGTGCAAACCTCTCCATAATATGTCCTTGTGGTCTAGTATAAAGTGAAAATATAAATTTTCCAGTGATCTACGTGACAGGCGGTGTTTTAAACTGCGGCGACAGTTAATCGTGGGAGACACTTTCTCAGCGAGCTTACGTTTTCAATATGTATCGACTATTTGTACGAAGAACTGAAAGTAAGAACATTTTATTGTGTAGTACCAGATAAACTGAATCAACGTAATAAATTGAATTCCATCGCTAATAAAATAATAATACTCATTGACATATGACGAGGGGTAAATGCTAAAAAACACGTTTACTATCCGAATACAACCTTTCCACTTCAATTGTTTAGGCTTATATCCGGAAGTCACAGGCTGCGTATTAAATTGCACTTGTTCTTCCAAGTCAAGTAGTGGGTCCTTTTTTCTGTGCAACAATCACTTCCATTAGTTCTGAATAGAAATTGTATAAAAAAGTTTAAAGTAACATACGTACTCAAAAGTTCTGAATTTTGCACTATCACAGAATCTCATGAAAAATTGATATTTTTCTC
>JAVFBZ010053567.1:0-10149 GCA_032466195.1 Katharina tunicata
CTGTGTGCATTTATAAACTCGCTTTTTAAGAAAACCATGGTAAAATTAAAAATTCCGGCTCTGTTATGACTTGCGTAGTAGCCTACTGTCAGGTAGGCCTATATATTGCCCAATTTTCAGAACAATCCTAACATTATTGGCAAGGAAATAGCTACTCCATTTAGTTAGTGTTACATCAACAAGAACAACAAAAGCGCCAACAAGAGAGTAAGTAAGATCTAGACCCCGGTCACCACAGGGTAAAAAATATATAAAAAAAACCTGGAAAGTAGAAAGCAGTGGCTTACTTGCACTTCAGCAAACTCTTTACGAATTATTGGCCCAAGAGTTGGCCTATGGAACGCGTCCAGTAGGCCTATCATCGTGTTCCATAATTTTGATGATAGATAGGTGACAATTAACATAATATCTCTTTTTTTAAATGTTAAATGTCTAAGATAGGCCTATGGCGTCTATAGTAGCCAAAGCCTATTATATATTCATATGTTTCTGTTTCGTTCTGTTCGTGTTTAATGGCTAAAAACTGTTGCCCTTTCTTATATAATAAATAATGTTCCAAGTGCTTTACAGCAAGCTCGTTGGAGCTTTAAACCCGCAAGAGTATTTTTTTACATTGATGAGTAGGCCTATACATATATCAACCCCTTTACCACAAAACAAACTACATGCTATGCAAGGCTAAGAAGTGTAACAAAACTTGTTGAAATTTTGATTTGAATCTAATCTGAAAATAAAAGTTTTAGTTCCAAATTCAGCTTGATAAATTCGATAAATTACCTAAAACTTGTGCCCTCAAGGTCAAATTTGTTGAGGATTTAGGGTAATGTAATTACGGTAAGATTCAAAGTAGGGGTTTCTTGTATTTTTCTTCTTTTTTCTCTCTCTTTCTTTCTTTTCTATTTCGTTCTCAGCTTAAGCCGATTTCAAGATTATAACATCAGAAATAAATCCGCTCTTGTCAGCTATTTTTGGATCATGTTAAAACTGGTTAAATACATATATAGCGACGAACGACAACTCTGCTTCTCCTGGTAATTTTCAAGTTGTTGATACCAACGAAGATGGCGGCCACTATGATCGACTTGACTAAGCAGCCACATACGGTTGAATTTAGTGGATCTTCTGAGGAAAATATGGCTTACGCAAAGATCTTTTGGCAATCTGTACAGTTACATCCTCCAATGGAATCAAGACTAGTGTCAAGTGACATTCGACAAAGACTGAAAAAAGCCCCGCCCGGTTGCCAAGGTAAGTGCATCTATCGAAATATGGACATCTGGTAAAGACATATAACGGTAGAAATAAACCGTAGAACGTTAATTCTTACTCATGTTTATTTCTTACACTGCTCTGTCTTTTTATACATTATTTTCTTTTCCCATTACTTTTTAGTATTGCATGGTCTGGCTTAACTGATAAACTTTGGCATCTTAGCCATCATCGTTTTGTATTATTCCATTATTTCCATATCATTGTTTAAAAAAATGTTGACAAAACACCTCTTCGAAATTTTTAATATCTAATATATCATACATATACTTAGACTACTTATAAGTTATTGAATGATATTAATGTATTTTATATATGTGCATGTTTCTTCGTTTGTATTTTCTGTTTGTATTTCTTCTTAAACTGATGATGTAATTTCTTCCACGCCGTATATATGTACCAAAACAATGTTCAATAGGATATAACAAGCTCAACTGAGCTTTCTCCCTCCAATGTATTTGTTATATTGGTGAATAAATCAAATCAAATCAAATCAGTCCGGCAGAAAAGCCATCTGGTCATCCAAAAATACAAACAATACAAGATTCACCTCGGACAGCTTGGCAGATTTTTTCTCTGAGCTAAGGCATTAAAAGCATGTCCTGTATATGTCTTTTGTGTTGTTTGGGTTGGTTTCGTGTAAACTTTGGGCTGGCATGTTGTCATACCAGTAAAATAACCTATAGTACGTCCCAAAATCTATTTCAAACAAATAAAGTAAACATGGTTAACTAATACTTGTTATGTTAACAGGTGTGAATCGAGCGCATACAGTTCCCAAGGAAGAGTCTCCAGGTATGAAGAAACTATGTCAAACTAAAATATGGCAAATAATCAAAATCCCGCAGAATTATTATAAATTAACATGTAAAGACCACCCAAGAGTCCTTAATCCACAGTGCATAGACCATGTAATGTATAATTGACCTTGCATTGACCTTGTCTTGACGAGGCAGCTCACTGAGCTCAGCCTGTAAACTCAAACTGAAATTAAATTATGTTAATGCCATGGAATTAACTATCCGAAGGGTCTTTAAACTCAGACTGACGTTACAATTCTGCATTTTCCTTCGTTTAATGCATCACAGGTCTCACTGATTTTTTTAAAAAAATATTGTTTCAGTTTCAGTGACTTTCATGCAGTGAGATGAAACTTTTATTAAAAAATGCAGTTTGACGAAGTTTAATTCAACTGTTCCAAATTTATGAATCTTTATTTTTGACCCATAGTTATTAAAGTGAATTGCTTTATTCCCTTATTTGCATGTGACAAGATTTACAAATTTTGAGTTCATTCTTAAATCCAGTTAAATGACCTCACACCATAACTGCATTTGAACCTTATAGTATAAAATGTCTGCACATTGGCAGTGTAAACAATTTATTATCAATCTAAATTTAAAATAGATTGTAACAGGTTTCAGCTTATTGTGAAAAAGGTTAAAGTTGTGCACAATGTTGAGAACCCATTTATTAAGCGCGAGAACAGTCGTCAATTCTTTGACAACTGTTAAACTTAATTTTATTTTATTAAATTTAAGTCCAAACAGTCGAAGAAGTTTGGGAATCTTTATTTCAACGCAAAGATATTTTGTGGAAAATTGGCTTTTCTGATTTTTTGTGAAAGGGCCTGACTTCGGCCCCAAATGGGGCCTAGCTGAAATCCTGTGTATTCTATGGCACAAATATTGTCTCAAAAAGTTTTAAGATCTACAAGAAACTTCTTGATCAGGCAAAAATAAAGAAAGAATTTTTTTTTTTTAATTAAATAAACTGTGGTAAATGTTGGCAATGTAGGTCATGTACCAAGTTTTCACGTAATTTGTTATCTTTTTTTGGGGATTTTGACTGAAGTACTGTACATGCATAACAAAAAAGTCTGTGTGTATAGGTGCACCCAAATTATGCCCCTGGACCCTGCGTCACATACATAACTGCACTCAACTTTAATTTTCAAATGTTTGATGATCTGATTCATTGGATTAATATTTTGGATAAACTTTCAAATATTACATGAAATTTGGATTTCAGTCTTATGTATAACAATAGTGAATACACTGTATTCATGGATCTAATTCCATAGATCAATTCACCCTAAAACAACAATTATTTTTAATGAATCTCAATGTCAGCGTAACAAACAAATACTGATTTAACTTTTATATGTATTGTAGCTTTGCAGGCATTTCTGATCAGAGCTAAGACGATTGAGAAGATGGAAGAATTTCAGAGAATAAACAGACTTTCCCAAAGTCGCGAGGAAGACTTGAGACGACTCCAAAGACAAAGGCAGGAAAGAATCAAGGTAAATAAAGACAATTATGTTCAGTGTTGAGCCGTGTTTACAGGTTCGATCCCCCTGTGGACCGTAGGTATATAAGGGGAATTTTCCGGTGGCTGTTGAGCTCGCTGGGCGTTTTTTTTACGAGGTTTCGTCCTGTTTTTCCACCATACACTGGCAACACAAAGTCGTGATATAGGTGAAATAATCTTGAGTTAAACACCAATCAAGCAAAATTAAAACATCATATAAGTGAAATACCCTTGGGCACAGCATAAATCAATCACTCAATCAAGCAAAGGTTCATTTAGTTTCAATTTGCTTATGAATGATTTTAGAAGATATTTAAAGCCAAGACAGAGTAAATATGCACACTTACAATTTGTTCGTAGTGATGTTAACAATTCTGTTCAGTTACATGTGCATTATCTGAGCTACAGGTATCAGGAAGCCGATTTGTTGTGGTGTCCTGCAAATGTATTGTGGCGTCTTCTATGTTGGCAGAGTCACTTTGGGCGGTTCCCTTCACCTATTGGGCTGACACATAAGTGAAATAACCGAAAGTACGGGGTGAAACCTCAATCAATCATGTAATATTACCTCAACTTTGCATAATGGCGTTACTCCCCCCTGTGAACCTTAGGTATATAAGGGAAGTTTTCCGGTGGCTGCATAGTTCGCAGGTTGGTTTTTACAAGGTTTCTACCCGGTTTTCCACCATACACCATATTATTACGATTAGTAAGTCATCATGTAGGTGAAATACTCATTAGTACGACGTTAAACACCATTCAAACAAACAAACAAACAAACAAACATAATGGCGTTTCAAAAAATCAATTATCAGATTTTCAAAACGAAAATTTACAAATATGAAATTTTCTTTTTAATTTCAGAAAGATCTAGGATCACGAGAAAGACGGATGAGATCAGCGCCAGCTTCTTTATCACAAACTCGAGACAACACAATTTATTCTGAAACTCTTCAAGCTGTGCAAGAAATTCAACAATTGGAGACACCCGATTCAGCCTAACTTGGACATACTATACAATAAGACTGACTTAGTGTAGACTCTAACTCTCAAAGATCAATTTTGTGTGTATGATTCTGGATTTCCATATTAACTTCTGATTGGTGTGTTTAAACCAGAATCTTCTCAGTCAGACTTTTTTGGATTTCTGTCCCTTGTACTGATAGACCAAAGCAAGGTGGTGTTGAACATTGATGTTGAAGAACAAGTAAATCTGTGACTGTAAGGTGGCCATTTTTTATTTCATTTTATGTACACATAAATTTCACTCATCTTTGATGTAAAGAAATCTAGAGGTATGCACCACCACTGTGATATTTTATTTTTATGTTTGACATTTTGATGAAACCTGTGATAGTGTGTTGAAGTACAAAGTATATATATGAATAGATTGACAGCTCAGTTTTTGATGTACAGATTAAGTCATCTTCACTGTTTAAGCTGTTGGGTAATGTGGCAGCATCCGCCTCCAATTGTATTGTTTATATTTAATGTTTTACATTGTACTGATTCCTGTGATAATAATACGTTTTACCTTTGACCTTATGACTAGTTTGTTTTCTATTAACAGCGAATCTTTCAGAATTAGATTTCTTTGTTCTATGTTAAATATTGTTTAAGCGCCACCCCAGGCCCGATGTTATAAAATAATTGCATTTTGGGAATTGACCTGTGGTGTGTGTAGGTACCATTAACGTACACTCAGTGGAAGAAGGTCGATGTTGAATATGCAAGTTGCTGTTGTGAAATTTTTGTACAAATTTGACATTATGCTTCACCCTGGAAACTATGGGGGTAACAAAGTCAATATATTCCTATGTAGAGCAGGGGCCGGTTTCACCAAGTCTTCGCAAATCTATGGCGCCCAGTGTTGAAGGTATTGTGTAGTCACAACAACTGAGAGTTTGAAACGTCGCAAAGGTTTTGTGAAACTGGCCCTGGTATGTTAACAAAATGAAACTTTATGAAAATGACTTTATTAAAGTCTGTGTCTGGTGTTACCTTCTCAAGAGTCTTGCACAAATGACAGAATCAAACTGCCCCCTCATCCCATGTGCAAGAGATCAGATCTGCTGGAGTGCTAGCTGCTGCTATTCCTGATCCACATCCAGTTGTTGCAGAGTTCGGAGGAAGGATGTCTCTCTACATGTAGTTGATTGTCCTTCTCAAATATGCTTCTTATATGCGTTCTATGGGATTCCGGTCAGGGCTTCGTGCTGGCAGGTTGCACTTAGCCTCAAGCAGCCCTCTTCCACAGGGGCTCTGTAGGGTTTGGCTAGTAAGAAGGGCATGATTTTCTAAATGAGATAATCAAATGTCATTCTGGTATCTGTGTCCTTTCCAATTGCCACGAACAGTCACGAGGTCTAGCTTACAATCACGCGAGACAGGTTTCCACACTCAGTAAGCCCCCACCAAATGGGATTTCTGCATAGATGTTCTTTGGGCCGTTTATAAGTCTGGAGAGGCGAGCTATATACAGAATTACCGTCCCATTTCTGTGTTATCCAGCATTAGTAAAATTATCGAAAAATTAGTAGCTAACCAAATAATATAATTTCTTGACATTAACAATATACTAAGTTCTGACCAATACAGCTTTCGCCAAAATCATTCAACTCTTCAATGCTCGCTATATGATTTCCTTCTTTCAGCTAAAGAACAAAACATTATTCTGCCATGGTATTTCTCGACCTATCAAAGGCATTTGATACTGTCAATCATTCTATTCTTTTAAACAAGCTTTTTTACTACGGTTTCCGATCAACATCTAACGCCTGGTTGCGCAGCTATTGGGCTGACCGGCAACAATTCGTCACGCTTGGCTCTTTTCGATCTCCACTTACATTTCTGAAATGCGGGTTGCCTCAGGAATCCATCTTGGGATTAATCCTCTTCCTTATCTACATTAACGATATAATTGCTTCTTCTAACTTCCTTAAGTTCACCCTTTTTGCTGATGATAGTTCTGTCTTAACTTCTTCTTCCTCTCTCCTAAAAATAAAATATATAATCACGCGTGAGTTAGTGGGATTATCTCACTGGCTATCCGCAAATAAATTATCTTTAAATTTGTCTCAAACAAAAGTTATGATTGTAAGTCCAAGAAAAAAACGTGTCCAAATACCCCCTCTTTTCTTGGGTGACACTCATTTACCAATAGTCACCGAAATCAAATTTCTGGGTAGTATGGTTAGCGACAAGTTGACATGGGCAACTCATATCAATTCTATTTGTAAAAAACAAACTTAAAATATAGGCCATCTCAAACATTTTTTTAGTTCTGTTAATAAAAAGCCTTTAGCTATCCTTTACAACTCCTTTATATTTCCATACCTTAACTATGGAATCGCTCTTTGGGGTGGCACATATACAACCCATTTGAAACCACTCGTCCTCCTTCAAAAAAGCGCAATACGTATTATTTCCTTATCTCATCGTCTTCAACATAGTGACCCTTTATTTAAATATCTTAATATTTTACCATTACATCAGTTATACTTATACTCATGTCTTCTTATTACCCATAAATTGATGTATCATCCCTATCTTCTAACTTCGAAATTTCAGCAATTCTTTATTTCTCAAGCTCTTATTCATAACTATCCTACTTGAACCTTAAACCTTAATCTTCATAGACCCTATTTCAGCACGTTTCATCAAAAGACCCGGCCCTAAAGAATGGAACATGCTCACCACTGATCTGAATCCATTAATTCCATCCCGTTATTCAAATCAAAAATAAAGTTATATTTATTATCAATTGTAAATAACCATACTTTAGTGTAAAATTGCCTACGATCAACTTTCTTACATCACATTTCAAATAATGTAATAACTTATTAGATATATTGAAAATATTTTTTGCAAAATGTATAAATAATTTTGACAAAAGAAAAAATGGATATACTTTGCCATATCACCTATTAACATTTTTACATATGTTTTTTATCAGGATTTCCTCGTCCTTAGGACTTTATTCCCGCCAATTTATTTATTAAATTATGTATTATGTATATGCTATGCTATTTGGTGAATAAAATTAATCAATCAAAAAAACAATCAATCAATCATACCATAACTTTAATGGTAAGGATAAGCTTAATTTTGATAATTAATTTTTGGTAAAAGTAATTTTTTGTTCTTTTCCCTTTTTTGTTTGTATGTTTCAGCTTGAACCTACTTTTATCTACTACTTCTATCTACTACTACTACTACTATCTACTATCAGCATTGTAAAATTCAACACAGATTATATGTAGTGTTTCGGAATCGAGTCGAGTTCTTTTATTTAGTTACTACGGTAACAGCTAACACCTATGCTGGCAGAAAGTCTGGCGTCGTTGTGGTCACATAAGTGAAATACACTTCAGCATGGCATGAAACCCAATAACAAAAATCCACGTTGAACAATATCTAAGGAGTAGGTTAAATATATTGTTGCTCGACTGTTATATAGAATCATAAATCTGATTTGAAACAAATTAAAAATAGCATAACATCACCAAAGAGTAAGTAAATAATAACAAAATAAATAATTAACATTCTAGTTTTTTACGATATAACAATTATTATGATTTATAAAAGATAGAATGATGTCTACGCACTCTTACCACTCCATCTTATCTGATTGAATTTAATAACACAACAAACGGTATAAACGGATGAGGCTGCTCAAACGTTTTTGTATGACTGTAGTGATAATCCGTTGTAGCTGGACACTCAAACTTTTCCTTAGTCGCTTGGTAGCCTAGATAACCTCTTAGCCCTCATACAGTGCCCTTAAAGTTTCAGCTTCTTTGTCTACTAAAGACACAGTCATTCTCAGCTTCTTTTTGGCTTACCCCAGTGATCTGCAGATGTTTTCGTTACCAGTTGCCGTTGCTGTATTTTTACAGGGCATCGCCATGTTTGTACTATTTCGCGTAAATCACGTGCTATTTTATCCGCAAAAGTAACGTAATGAGACATGGTTTGGGTAATTTTACATATGATTTGAGGTATGCGTATGCATTATAACGTTATTTTCCGTAGCAAAAGTCGCTCTAAATGTTGGCGGAAATCCACACCCCAATGGCCTGATAATGTATGCGAGGGAGGTCTTAGTACGTGACGTGAACTATAGAAGCTCTCGCGAGAATACGAATGACTCTATAAATGTAAATATTTATATATGTTAGGCCGAGTATTTACCTGGGTCTATGCGCACCTTTTATGCTTTCGATAAAATCGTTTTTGAATATTCAGAAGTCCATTTAGCTTGCACTACTAGTCTAATTTAATACTGGCTATTGCCATTAAGTAACGTGACTGCTAGCTTGCGTGCCACCATTAGCGCCAGTTAACTTTGTGACTGTTTGGCATAATAGATTCAATCTTGTGAATTAAAAGCAGGTATATTGGGTTGAAAATGTATAGATAACTAGTCTAGACGATTCGAGGTTCATAGACACATTTGACTAGTTAAACTATAAAAGGTTATTCTATCAGATATTCATTCGTCAGTACAAACTTTTACGTTGACCGTCAAGGCAGTTATTTTTTTAGAGCAACAATGAGGAAGTAGGTTATCTACAACTCAAAAGACTTGTATAGCTGAATATAGGTACGTTAAACATGGGAGATATTACTAAATAAGTCACCATACGCTGTTCTATTTTATGAGAACTCGATCGAGCCTACTGAACGTAAGTATTAAAAAAATATTTATGTAAACTCTGTTCATACATCTGTTGGAAGCTAAGACAAGTGTGAATCAGGCTATATTGCACATTGGCAATCTTGTGTTTCTAACAACCAGGAGAGGTATATGTTACTACCTGAAAATAAGTCAGGATATTTCTAATATAGGGGGTGTCGAATTGGCACGAAGAGGATTCCTAGAGTACGTTTAGGTTGCCTAGTTAGTTATGTCTCTGATATATAACCATGTATTCCACTCTAATCCCGTATAATAGATGAGTTAAACCACATCTCAATGTGATCAAATAAAAATGAAACGAGAATCGCAGAATGCAAGAGATCCACTAGATCTTGAATTTATCACGAGACATACTGGTACTCTGAAGGGCCTTTCACGGCAGAATCACTGCGATTCACTTCAAGTGACTCCATGAATGATCCCAACTAATGGCAGTGGAAAATTAAGGTATTTCACGGAAATAAAACAAAATAATACTTTAGTACCAATGTCAATAATTTAATTTATACCCCATCCAGATCTGACAATCATAAGTTATACTTGCTTAACGCTAACATGTAAACAATTGCCCACAATACAGGGAGTAAATTAAATCATCATCATAGTCAAATTACAGATCCTTTACAAACTGTTATTATATTTTTTAAAAGGATTTCTTGTTTTCATTTCAATGCTACTTAAACTGAACTACTGTAAGCAAAATGCAAATGGTTGAATGTTTGTGCCATGATTTATTTAGGTATTTATAGAAAATAAAAGTAGTCCCAAATTACTTACAAAAATAAAAAAAAATAACTTGTAAAAATGTACAAAAAAGTTATGTAAGCTCCACAACATTTCAATATACATTAACTTCAGCGGCACGA
>JAVFBZ010053589.1:0-10149 GCA_032466195.1 Katharina tunicata
ACTTCATGTTGTTTAAACATGGCACCCTCTGGTCTGGGGTGTTGAAATACTCACATGTAAATGTATCACGAAAGTAATTGTCCGGTACAAGACTCTTGTGTCATTTAGAAGCTGGGTACATATTGATAAGCGACGTTTCGTCCTAGATGCTAAGAATACGGCCGAAACGTCACTTATCAATATATACCAAGAAGACAAAAATCCATCTTAGTCATGTTTTGGTTCGGCACAAGACTACCTAGATTGAGGTGTGATTTTAGCGAGGTTTCTATTGGTACTACATCCAAACCGGATATGGAAAAGGCTATCGCATTAGAAACTTATATTGATTGACCCGAATGTTAAATATCAATGAAGTAAACATGCAGAAAACTAGTCAGTAAATATGTGTTTTTGTTGGCTTCTTGTGGGTTTAAATACTATACTTAAACAATTATTTCAATTATATGACGGCAAAAAGGTGAAAGAAACCAACCTCACAGATACTAGCAACAAGCACAGACGCCACTCGACAAGATCAGGCCTCAAAACAGGATGCCACAACAAATCGGCTTCCTGATGCCCCTTAGCTCAGATAGGACAGAGAGCACCAGGACACAGGAAGCTCCTGCCAAACCACCCTCGCAGTGAATATGTAGTCATATATTTAGACGTTAAATTTGTCATTGAGCCATTTTCTTCAACGGATCGGTCCCTGTGGATTTCCACTCCAATTTTAAGGAATAGCTAACCGTCTCCAGGAACGATTTTGTGAGACAGTGAGGAATGAAATGTATCTTGTATGGTCGAAATGCGCCTAGAGCAAATCAATCATCAGTAACATCAGTGTTGTAAAAAAAACTGTCAAATCGCTTTGCTAGTAAAATCATTGCTGATTCGCCTAGCAGAGTATCAATTAGCGAGAGAACGTCGAAAAGAGGCTTCTAATGAGGGTCCCTTAGAGCTTGTTATCTCCTCTTAACGGCATCCCGCGTAACCCACGGAGCATATCCTTGTCTATCAAGTATCTGTATTACAATAACTTGTGACTTGGGTTCCTTACTTCAGATCTGTTCTTGTATACGTCTCTCAGTTAGTGTTTTGTAAGTGCTATATAATACACTTGGTTGGCTATGAAGCCTGATACCATTTGTCTAGAACAGTTAGACAATTTTAGTCGATCTCATTTTATAGTAAGACTCCGACCAAAACAAGTTTCTTAATGAAAAAGGTAAAAATCTAACTATTCCCTGCGGATTCTTCAAGTATTGCATGAACTGTGACCATCATCTGTACTTTTATTTGTTGTCTTTTTTGCCAAACATTATCCGAGATTAAACAGATTGTAGTTAACAGTTTGCAGCCAGAGACCATGGAGGCCGAGAAGGCTGGTTAAATGAATGATTCGGGTGGATGGGATTTAAGGGAGGCGATTAGCTGCCTGACTCTGAGGATCGTGGGTTCGATTCACGCAAGGGACACAAATTTGAAAATAAAAATAATTATAATCTGTTTAATCTCCTGGAATGGTATCCTCTCACATCCCCTTAAAATAAAATAAAAAATAAAAATAAAAATAGCAGTGCGTGAACCAGCTTCATTAAATTGCCGTTGATTACGTCCCGGTTTAATTTGGCTTGAACGTCATTACTTTGGCTTGCAATCAACTGGCGGCCTACCAGTCAATTGAGAGAAGAAAATTACGCCAAATGCCACGAACGAAAAAGGCGTAGGACATACACGAGAATATAAATCTGCATCCAGATGATTTTGAACTTTAAGATCACCACGGCACCAACAGCTCTCCCCAAAACTACGATTGATATCGTTCACAAAATGGCCATAAGCTGTTCCTAATTTTAAGGATAAAAGGGAAAGAATGTTTTTTTTTTACAACAAACGTGGCTTAAACACGTCACCGTAAAAATGCAAAAATAGGCTCGGATTGAACTCGAGTTTACTTTGTTACTGCTGGTCAGGATCCCGATTCGAAGTATAATTCGGTTGTAGTTTCACGGAGCCACAACTTACAGATTGAAGAAGCAAAGTGCTTTTTAAAAACCCGCTAATTGAAGAAATCGATCAGCCTGAACGTCCCGAATTAATTGCAGGTATTCTGTATATTATATATTGTTTTATTTTTTGGCCGGAGAGAACATGCTTTAATACTTTGTTAGCAAACAGACAGCCTGTTCTTAATCCGATAAGAAATAAGTCAAAAGTATTAAAAGCTGTATCAGATTTTATAAATGCCTGCCATCGCCTTTAAGTTCCCTATATGTTACTGCATGTGCTTTTGATGAAATATTATGTAAAACACAACTAATTAGCTTCATAAATCATCCAATATTTCATAGATTTCAATATCTTATGCGCAGCTGTCCGAGTAATGATTAATTATTTTGTCCGGTTTATTTTCCTTTTCCAGTTTGTTTCTATACTTTTCTGTCGCAATTTGTTACACCTACATATATTAGCTTCATCGATAATTTCTTAATTGTATCCGTCTCCAAGTTTCTAATCTGCACTTTCTGCCTCTAATAATTTTTCTCTTTGTTTGTTTGTACCTTTCTTTCTGACACTAGATATCTTATTATCTATGTTTCGAACACAAAAGTTCAGTTCATGTACTCAATCAACTATCCCAAGATTCTGTCTCGAAATTTCCCTATCAATTCCAAGACACCTATACCAAATTTATATTTTTCTGTTAGTATCTTTTTGTTCTTATATCTCTATTTCTGTTGTTCAGTATGATCCCATTTCTTTGTCTCATTTTCAGTGTAAGTGTTAGGGTATAGTTTATTTACATACGTTAATAATCTGTCAGATGAAGGCTCGATCTGTGTTACTCCTTATCAAACACCAATGGAAGTCAGTTTGAATTTCGTGTGGGTAATCTGTGATAGAGATCCATTATTTGTATTGATTATTTACTTATTTATTTTATTGGAGTTTAACGTCGTACTCAGTAGTATTTCATGTATCTAAAGGCTTTGCGGTGTCGGTGTATGGTAACATTAGCTGTAATTATTTATTCTCTACATTCAATGCTCTGCAATTTAATAAAAAAATAAAGTACGGCTGCATACACTTCCCCAAAATGATTGCCTACAATATCCCGCTCGCTGATAAAACACATTGCTTGTTTGTTTAAATTTGTTCACTTAAATGGGAGCTTTTTAGAAGTGCTTTAAACTACACTTGCGAGAAACAAGACAAAATACGACCCCAGAGAAATGAACTTCTACAGTGTCTTCATCTCGGAGAGCAAACAGAGATTCATCGAAACAGTCGCATAGTGAACAGTAAACATTAAATTTTCTACCTATTCGTAACATCTGTTTGATAATTTGAAAATGTTGAATAACAAAATGGAAGGAAGCTTCTCCTTATCGATTTCCAGCAAGAGATGCTGCGTTAATTCTTCATACTGCTCCATAGGCGACGACTTAGAGCCGCGCTAAAGTGGCATACTTGCTTTAAATGAGTTTTGTAAATTCACAATTGTTGGTTAATGGACAACTACGAGTTTTTGGAAGTCATTACAATAACAAAGCGGAGGTATGGAAAAGCAGTGATAAATAACAGACGATAACTTCTCTGATTGGCAATTTAAAAGTCAGTTATTGGACAGCATAAAACAGCCTTGTGTGTTCGCGTTAAGAAATCATTGAATGGAAAGGTTTATAAAATATGAATCGATATAAAGTTCTGGGATCCTTTTTAGAAAGGGGTCTCCTGGTAAAGACTACACAACAAGGCATTGTTGTTCTACAACTGACTAAAATGCTAGCTTCGGTAAATTAAGTTTACATTGTAGAAAACAATATTCCTACATAGTAAAAGAGAAGTGTTACTCCGAAGAACGGAAAAAAAGACATTTTGATCTCAATATTTCGGCGCTTTATTTTGCCAGCATCAGGAGATTCAATATTCCTACAGTTTTAATGTATATGGCGAAGGAATAACAACCGAGAAAACGGACCACAAATGAGAATAAGTTTACAATCCTTTGTGATTCCCATCCATATATAAGTAACTGGCATTGTCTGTTGGTTGTATGATTTAATATTCTGTAACTCTCACAGGCTAGATGCAGTGCAGAACAAAAGCAACAGAAAACCTAGGTAGATTCAGATTCCGGACTCAGCCGGAGGAGTTGAACGAACACAGACCGACCGGAAACAAACGAGGGACAATCAGACATTGTGGAGAAGATACTGACGAGCTACATAAACATGTTCCATCTACAATAAGCCCAGTATTGACTTCAATCAACATTCAGCAGATATACATATCGATAAATGCATTCTGCATGTAAAGAATTACTGACATTTATTATATTGATAAAAGCAGGATCAAATACGAACGGCCCCCTAACTTACGCACGTGAAAAACTGCAGAAACCAATTGATGTCGTGCTAGTGTGCGATGATCTCTATCGCCAAGCGCTAAATCAAATGGAAAGAAAGACCATGATAGCACTGGCCATTGTTGTGCCTTTGTGGATTATCCTATTTTTTCGGTAACGTATGGGCGGTAGCAATGGTATTCACTGATAAACGCGTTTATCAGCATCATGGCTCTTTGACATCTCTTGTCGGTCTTGAAATAAGTTATTTAAAGGATGATTATTATTGGAGCTGTTTTAACTGGTATAGTACCTTATTTTAATGGAACCTTTAAACTTTAAGGAGGTTTATGACATTTAAAGTCCACCATGCTCAACTGTATGCTGGAGGTGGCTCTAACGAGATAGTGAAACACGGCCGCAGACTATTTTCGGCCATTTTTTATTGTTCGATCACTTTAATGGTTGTTCCGGGATTTAATAGACTGTATCAACTAGATATTTACCATTTTATGTTTGTATTTTAATGTATTTTATTGGCTCATTTTAGTAAAGCTTCATTGGAGCGGAAGTTTTAAAGCCGCCATTACCGTATTGGCGAAACAATTGGCCATGGGTTTTCCTGACTCCAAGGGGTGCAATAAGACCACGTGAGTCATTATGTTCTACCATATATGTATTGTACTCGAGGAAGAGAGAATATACACAGCGGAGGCGTAAAAACGACTCACGCTACATCCTTTGTCTGACGTAGTTTGATGGGATACTCATTATTTACCGAGGCTCTATTATGTACCCACACAAGCCTGCTAGCTCTGTTATAACGAACAATATGCATGGTGTCGGTTAACAAAAAGAAACATAAAACGGAAGACGAAGCCCTATGTGTTAAATACAACAATGGGTGGCGCATATTAGCTGCTGGTATACTGGTTGGTATATAATAAGCTCTGGTGGCGATTTACAAGAGTGAGCATTCTGTGTGTTTTCCCCATTTATAAAACAACTGTTCAGATAAAATTTAATTGCAACATGTTGCCCATTTCGTCTGTGGACGATGAGAAATTGATATACCCTTTTGAGAAAATCAAGGACCATCGTTAAAAATCATTCTAGAAACTAAAAAACGACTGAAGGCATCAAACAACATAAATTTATGCTTTTTGTATTTGGGTGTTTTCAAAATGAAATAACGAGTATGCTGAAGTCTGGTTGTGTCCATCTTCGCTAACCAAGGGTTTTTATTCCGAGCTACTCTTCGTTACCACCCTTGGTGGATCAAGCATAAAGAAGAAGAATCTACATTGGCGCCCGCTGTTGAACGAGGTGAACAAGGTTCGAGTCAACTGCCCATGTTAAAATTACATTCAACCATCCAGATTGCGCTAACAGCAACTTTCAAAAAAGTAAATATGGCATCACCCAAATTACTCCGCCGATAAACTCACATAAAATTTGGGAGTGATTCAGTTTCCGACAGTTGACAGAAAACGAACACAGATCCGTAACGATCCGAAAACATTTACCTTATCGTCTTAAAAAAAAAACATCACAAGACAGTCCCTGCAAGTTTCATTATTGACATTCACCCTTTTTCGACTATAGTGGAGTATTGCCGTAATGTGCTATCTGATTTGTGCCTACAAGTTCCGAGGCAGGTAGAATCAGTTGTGTGGCTTTATATTCTGGTTTTCTACGCTTGATCCGCCAAGGGTTGTAATGTAGAGTGTAGAGTACCTCGGAATTAAACTCTTGGCTAAAAATGGATTTTGTCGCAATAAACAAAGTAGAGTATAATTACTGTTTTCCTAACACAGCATCAGATGAAGAAGCCATAAACGCCTATATATGTCAAACCGGGCAAGATGCATTTATAGAGATATTAATATAATAAGCCTAGACAAATCAATGGTTATTATCTCTGCTTCAAAGAAAGTGGTATAATTTACCATAATGTTTGTGTAGCTTATCTTGAGGGCGCTGAAAGATGAGCTTTTAACATAATTTGTTTAAGACTACAGGGTTTTATGTGAACTGAACTGAGGGAAAAAAAAATGGCCAACGTAATCTTCTTTTAGAGGCATACTCTCTTAAATCGTTTAGGAATAATGTCTGAATTTCAGCCGATTATCCTTGAACAAGAAAACCAGTTTGACTAAAATTCAATTTCAGTGATTTTTCATGAATGTTTTTAAGAGTAATTGTATATGGGAGAAAAAAAGTCACTTGGAATAACTTTAGACGTTATGGATAGACTAGATAATAAGATTGCTTGAAAACTGCCTTAGCATCTAAATCGGAACGTTGCACCGAAACTAAACCGGAAGTTGTCATCCATAAAGTCTAAAGTTATTTTAGCCAACGTAATGACAACGTGTACCAGAAATGGCGTGAATTGTACGCATGTTTCTAGCCCACAGCTACGCCTCTGAGTTCTTGAGTCTGGTTTGTTTGAATGAAATTTAGGATACACTTATGGTGATTTCATTCGTATAACGGAGCATTAGTCTTGTGAGTGGATTTAACTTCTCTCAACGCGACATGCAATAAAGATAGACTGAGCGGAGAACGCAGACCATGTCGTCACAGCAAATCGGCTTCCTCGTGACCCGTACCTCAGAAAGTAACAAAGCAACGGAATCCCCTACAATCTAGCCACCAGCCACTCAAAATGTTCAATATGTTAGTTAAGGTGCCAGAGATCAGATGGTCTTGGCCATTTTAGTAATAAATTCCCCTCCACAAAAATGCTGGCAAAACAAATAAACAAACAAACAAACAAATAAAGAAAAAAAGAAGAAAAAAAAGAAACAATTAAAGAAAGAAAGAAAAAAAGAAAAAATAAAGAACGAAATAAAGAAGAAATACCGTTCAACTGGCTGTCTGTGAAAGAAATTTCTTGGTAGCTAATCAAAGTTTGTATGGAGAATCGGACAAAAAACGACTAATAAAGAATTTGATTGGATAGTGAAAAAGGTGGTCTTCCTCGACTGCCCTCATTTATTGAACGATATTCCAATAAGCTTAATGAAAATAAATGTTTTCGAAGTTAACGTCATCGCAAACAATTGATCAATAATTCAGACCGTAATAACCATTTCATCAAATTGCAGCTCGCTGTTACTTGGGTTATATCATTTTAGCCAATTAAATGTTTTTTCTGTAACATATTTATAATCTTCTTTTGTTTTCCTATCGGATAATATATAACTTTGCACTGAACATCTGTACCTTCGTTGTTTGAGTGGCATTTAGAAGCTGGGTACATTACAAAAACATGACGACTGAGATGGATTTTCAACTTCTGGATATATTGGTAAGCAACGTTTCGATCTAGATGATAAGATCGTTTTCAAGCAAATCTCAACAGAATATACATACTTATATTCTGTTGAGATTTGTGATCATTACTTGAAAACTATCTTATATTATGTTGAGATTTGTAACCATTGCTTTAAAACGATCTTAGCATCTAGATCGAAACGTCGCTTACCAATATATCCAGAAGTTGAAAATCCATCTAAGTCGTCATGTTTTTGTAATCTTTACCTTTATCAAGTTTGAGTTGTTTTTCTTATCCAGAAGTTAGTGCAGTTTATTTCGATTCTTTAGCCAAGTCTTACTTCATTCTTTGCCAATTCTGCTCTTGATTTTTACAGATTGCAATTATTGATTTTCGATTGCTAAGCATTATATTCACTTCCAATAACATTTGTGTTTGATTCAGTTGATTTACGTCAGCAACCATATTAGAACGAGGCTAAATGTGTGTACAGAGCTCTGTCTGTTAATTGTCCAGGGCTCGATTCCCGGTGGATATTTGTAAAATTTTCCTCCTCTATAACTTGTATTAGCTTAGGTCTGAATATATATGTGTTTCGTTTGCAGGCCAATACTATTAGGTACAAAGGTATAAACATGCTTATTTTTTAACATAGCACATATCCAGTAAATATATGGATAAAAATGTGACTGAAAAACACTTCACAATCCACTCGCAAAATGGGATCGCAGAGGATTGGCACATAAACACCGAGTTTTTAAACACTACAACAGTTTTTGTTTAGTGAACTTTATTGAAACTCTAGCGGCAGACTTACTAAAAGTACAAACAATTTCCAATATTTTTCAGAGTGAACTTTAGTAGCGAAACAATCTAATTTGAACACTGAATTTATGAGGTATCTAAAACATCCAAGAAACCATTTGGAATCCGCGGCCTGCAAACTGTATCACGAGAATCTTAAGAGTCATGTTTGAAATTTCTACCACAAATGTACCTCCAAGACAAGAGACTTCCACTGATGGAGACAACTCGAGTGAACTTTAGTAGCGAGACACTTTTGTATAACAGAAATAAAATTTGTGAATATTTTGACCAATTTAAAAAAAAGCACTTGTACGAGTTACACTTTATGAGAAACCAGGTAAATAACGGTATACAGGGCCTACGCACAAAATTATTTTTACAAGCATTATGACGTGGGTCGATCATCGGATTCGCTTTGAAATTCTACCCCTATTTATTGCTGCACTCAATAGCAAACACCGTAATATTGTTAAATATGTTATTTCTGAGTATTCCACCTGATCGTCAGATATCTATCTTGTGAAACTTAATTTAAACATAAGATATCACAATGATTTATGCGAAGAAGGTAAACATGAATCAATCAAACTACGAATATACATGTATAAGACGAGCTTTTTCTGTAGATACAACAACAGCAAACGTTGCAAGGAGAATTGATGGCTCTTCCGGATAAATGTACAAACTTATTTGTCACAAAAACACCAGTAAGCGATTGGCACAAGCATTTGTCGCTTTTATGTCCGTAAAATTGTGGGACAATTTTAATTTTCTTAAAAAAAACACGAACGTCCGACAAAACACATGGAGAAAATTGCAGAAAATAGGTTTGATTCTCTGGAGTCGGTTGGTAGACGAAAACATAAGTCTTTTTTCAGTTCTTATATTAAATCAATTTTACCATTATCAACTTGAGATTTTATATCCTCTGCATGTTATTCTACAACGTGACATGATGTTGTTTTTTTTTTAAGTTACCCACATAAACGTGTCAGTGTGATTTGTCTTTGGAAGCACATCAGATAACAATGTAAGTAATTTGTGGAACGCGGTTTACTTACATATAGGCAGTAATTGAAATCTGAGTCAACTGTATGCCACACACCTGGGTTTGGCGTGACCTGAATGTGTTGGAAAGCTGAATATTGCGGTCTCTGATTACACCAGAGACCTGACCACAATGAGCTTACACCTTGTGAGAAGATACCATTGCTACGTATCATCAAGCAGCTGGTGTCATTGTGTTACTCTGTACGTAACGGTGTTTTCTGCTCACCAGCTGTGTCAAAGATGTTGTCTGTTTCGGTCCCAAATGTGCTAAGGCAACTATTGGTGTGTGGAAAAGTCGTACCTTAAATGTACAAAGACAGCAATTGGCGTGTATTTGCAAATTGCTATCCTAACTGCACAACAACTACTGTTGTCTATAGAAAAGTAGAGTGTGATATAAGTTGGTGTGTTGGTTCAATGAAAACCACTGTTGTCTTCAAAAAAGTAGAGTGTGATATAATTTGGTGTGTTGGTTCAATGAAAATCAAATAGCAACAACCACTGTTGTCTATAGAAAAGTAGAGTGTGATATAATTTGGTGTGTTGGTTCAATGAAAATCAAATAGCAACAACCACTGTTGTCTAAAGAAAAGTAGAGCGTGATATAATTTGGTGTGTTGGTTCAATGTATATCAAATAGCAACAACCACTGTTGTCTATAGAAAAGTAGAGTGTG
>JAVFBZ010053600.1:0-10149 GCA_032466195.1 Katharina tunicata
TTGTTTTAACATACTTTAATTGCAGGTTGTATGTCCTTTGGTTATTGAGAATAATACAAAGAATAAGACGAAAAAGCTATCGCAAAAGTTATTCGCGTCCTAAGGTTTGTTATTAAAACGTAGCGAAATCTTGTGGATATATCAGTTGTTGGATTAACATTTGAATAAAAAATGTGCAATATATTTAGCATAATGTTAGAACACAATAGCGACAATAAACTGGATTTTACGTCAAATAAAATGGAATATCCTGTGTTGATTAATAGCTATCATTATAGTGATATTAGAGAGCCCAGAGAAGGCCCTCAAATAGGGCTTATAACTATAAACATTACAACGTTATACGGGATCTTTTATCGCATTTGGAAAAATAATTCGTTCATCGTTAATTGCATCAATAAGTCAAACAAAACGATTGATGCAGTTCCACAAATACTGGTTGATCAGTCGAAACGAAATGAAAACAGTCGTCCAATGCCCTTTCAAATGGAGTAGGTGTACTCGCCTGTGTAGGTGTTTCTGTTCTAAATATCCGATAATTGGTCTGTCAGAAAGATTCCAAAGAAAAATAAAAACATACTGCGCTTATAAGACTTACATGAGCGGTGCTCTGTCGAAACCTGATGATACACTTACGGTACAAAAATATGACCCTTTGGCCTGTAACGTATAGCGATGACAGTATTTGAGATTCAGGTTCATTGAAGATTTCATACACTTTAGGGTTGATTTATTACATGTCGACGACCTTTTGGCCTCCAAAGAAGCGCCATTAAACCTACCATATACAGTATATACAGTATAAAGTCGGAGTCTCGTCTTTATAAGTAGAAAGTAATGCACTAAAATAAAACTGACGCGGGCCTGTCTTGTAACTCTTCTAGTACTGGTACTAAGCCCAGCAGATAATCTCCGCGATGATGTCAATATTTATGTTTTATCTCAATATATACAAAGATTGATAACAAGTGACAGCAAGGTTTGTTAAATATGTTAAATGAAATCTGTGGTCTAGTCCAGCATTTGTAATATACTGTCCGGCCCTAATATACTAAATCGTGATCAAAGAGATGAAAAATATATTAAGTGATAATACTTATAGAAGTTACTATTAACTAATACAGTAAGAATCTGAAGATCCTATTTTTACACTTGGTTTATTGTAATCTAATGTGTTTGAATAGTATTTACTCCATCTCAAAGTCTTGTATAACCATCATGTTGGGATATTCGTTAATATGATATTGCTTGTTCACAAATGTCTTTTCTGTACCACGAAATACATTATTGTTTCAACAAATTTTTCTCTAACACTATGCCCGTGGCGATGCCCTCATCAATTTAAAAAACATTCTTCCCCCTTTTAAACGGAAAGCGTATTGCTGGTATATAGCTAGGATTCTAAGGCCATAAAACATACAAATGGTATTTGTTATAGTGTTCATTTTGTACCGTAAGCTATCACATCTTAAATAATCAGACGCAGGATCCTTTACACTGACTCCAGGAGTACTTCATTACATAGTAGGTAATGCTATAATGACTGTGTATCGTAATAAATGGGTCACGAATTGTTTTTGCCGTTTAGGCTATAACAAACTGAGATTAACACGGATGAAATAATCCACTTGTGGATACAAAAGGTTTTGTTTCAGTATACATGTGTCAGTGCTTATCGTAGAGAAAGATTCTCGGCCTTATTTGGACAAAAATGTCGGTCGTTCTGCCATAAGCCTCTGTAGCTCAGTCGCTCTGTTAGCCAGAGACCCGAGTTCAAATACTGGTTGAGACAACCAAATTGTTCTTCTCTACATTTATAAATAGATAGATATTGTACACAATATGCATTTATGTGGATCGGCTCAATGCACCAGGCTTATCTAGTATTTTCAGAGAGACTTAGAAAAAACTAATGAATTTTGATGAGTTTTTTATTGTCTAACGGGCAAAGTCACCAGTTTTGGAGAAACAAATACTCTCACGCAAAATCAAATATACACTTGAGTTACAATGACCACATTTACTATTTTTAAGATATAATCTCGAAAATCCGTCATTAGTTAACTATTCGCTGTTGGTTAACGAATGTTACTATATTTATGTCCATCTTTAACGCTATTGTGTGTTTATGATTATTATATATACAAATAACAAAGGGCATGATTGTGTGTCTCTTTTTACCACTATTTGAAAGAATTCCCAGTACAATATAGCATTATGCCCATAACAAATGTTGAGTAATTTTAAGACTCTAATAAAGCGCATGTGTATACATGCGTGTTCCGGAGTATTTTTAAACCTTGTCAAGAAAAATTTATTAAAAAATCACCTGTAAAATTGGAATCTGTGGCGTTTGAAGAGAAGTAAGGAAACAATTAATTGGAATCTGTACAAACAAGAAAACACACATTTACTTAGATGACCTGAAAAATACATTTTATTTTAAGCCTAACTTAATGACAGTTTGTTAATAACTTGATACTGGAGAATTACTTTATCAGTGACTTTAAAGTGTTGCACAAAAATAAAACTGACGCGGACCTGTTTTTGGTTTTAGGAATATTTCGTGTGTGGTAGATATGCTGACTCTTACATGTACTTATCTATATTTAACCAAAATGAGACTTGTCCACAGATCAACTTGATGTAGAATAAGATTAAAAAAAATCCGAAAATTCAAGTCATGATGATATTCTATTTATATTGATGTAATTGTTACGCCATGTATATATCATGCTCCTAGCCGTTGTCACCACCTTTTCTTACCCAACCCCCACCCCCGCACCACCCCGCCCTACCCTCACACACTCAATTCTGTCGTTCTACTCAACTTCTAAATAAGTCTCAACAAGTATACCTCTTATGTACAAGTATTCTTTGTTTAATATCCAAATGTACCGTTTGTTACTTGCTAACCCTTCTAGCTAAAGACCCGAGTTCGAATTCTGGTGGAGGGAAGCACAAAAGCAAAAAATATATATAAAGCTCATATCATATGTACTTTCCTGACGATGGCTGCGTAATTTGCCGAATAATAAAATTAACATCAGTTAAATATTCGAGTTTTTAAATCTTTCTCGACGATATTCACCTATGGTTGGGATTTTGTTTTTGCTCTTGATAATAGTTGTAATAAATGAACGAGTAATCCGTTCGGTACGTGAATTGTGTGATAGTTGTTGTTTAATAGGCTAGAGCCAATAGCTGTGCATAATGCACAAGTGGTTGTAATTTTTAACTAAAGTTGTCTCGAATAAATTGTGTTTTTTGGGAATACTTAGCAAGTTTTAAGAAACCCAAATTTAGTTAAAGTGTGTTATAGCTAAACCGGTCTCTTGGTTGTTGAAGATAACAAATGTCGTTGTTAATATCTGTTGAAAGCGAAGTGTGTTGCGAAGAAAGGGACTAAGACAGGGTGTGTTATAGAGTAGGGGGTTAAGACGGATTAGAAACAAAAATCCCTTCCTACTCTGTCAATTATAGCTGCTGCGTTTTTCTGGAGGGTACTCTGCTAACTCGTCTCCCAAATGACAACCATTCATCTTCGCCTGTTACTAAGAATAAAGATCATCCCTCATGTGTTGAATATCCTGCGCTCGACAACCCAGCCCATATATTTCCATGTATCTGTATTAAGGAAAACAAATTACGTGATGTACTGTGCAATTTTTAGCACAACTTTTAACGCACGTGACCTCGGACAGATTGGCGCGCTATATCAAAGGGAACCTTTTAAAAACACGTAACCACGAAACTATGATTTTATAATTTGAGATCCAAACCTTCAAGAGAATGGTATAGTTTGAGATAATCCGCTTATGCCCGACCAGTTGGTAAGATTAAAACAAACCTGTGGACTTAAATAGGATTAATATATCTAGCTCGAGCAGCCCTGTCCAGTTATATGTGAGTGCAACAACAGAATGGTGTTTATTATACGCTAGGCAAAAGGACATAATGTCTTTAAAAGTGGATAAATATTGAGCCGTTGATATGAAAATATAAATTTATTTACTTGATTGATGTGTAACGTCGTACGTTCAGTACGGTATTTCATTTATATGACGACTTTGCGTTGATGGTATATGGATAAAACTTGGAAGAAACGTCGTAAAACCCTCTACGCAACCTCTCCGCAGGCCGACAAGAAGATTCGAAAATATACCCGGTACAGAGAAGGGGATTCAGCTGTCCGACGCTGAACCCTTTGAGCCACGACGTGGTTTCTGGAAATATGAAAATATGTGAATATGTGGAGAAGGAAAAGTATAGTTTTTGTTAAAGTATAAACTGTGATCCGAGTCTTTTACTTTAACATTATGAAAGTTTTTGACCAATTTAAATAACGCCCTCAGCTAGTTTAAGGGCTGTCTTGCCAATGTGGGTTGATGGTTGTGCAACAATTGCCTCTAACGGACCGTCGTAATGTTTGTAAGCGTACTAACATTGTTGACGTTTTAGGAGTATTCTTGTGATGAAGTAGCATCACAATATTATAATAATTCAAATCAAATAGGAGATGAGAATTTTCCACAAGGTGAGTATATCATTCTGTAAAGAGTCGTGAAATAAACACTAACCTGGAATAGATTATGTCAATGATTTTATTCATCCATAGAGTGAAATATAACGCTTCTGGAGATTAGATGTATATGCCTTCTGTCATCAGTTTGGTTCCTCTTATTGTTGTCCTAGCTGCCTCCTCAAATCCCAAACAGTGTTCTGAATTCGTTTGTTTGTTTGATTGTCGTTTTGCGATGTACTTAAATATATTTCACTCATATGAAGGTGTGGCACCCCAATTCGCAAAGGAGGTCACACTTAACAACATTTTCAATATAAAAGGACGCAACAGAACTAGGACAGGTCTTAAAGAGAACGCCACAACAAATCGGCTCCGTGTTGCCCCTAAGAGAGCACCAGGGCACACACAACTTCCGTCAACCACCCACTCAAGACAAGGACGCTGCGCAGATACGGATCGATTTTAAAACGGTTTCCTGAATTGGAGTTAGTTTAAACAGCTTGGGTAAATTCAGCAAACTTTCAATTAACTTCTATGTGAACATCGTAATCGAATACAGTTTACGAACATTAGCTTTTATTTAAAGATCAAGGAACTTTCAGAGAATACAACGAAGTAAAAGAGAAAGGTTGAACAAAATCAAGTCTGATTCAAATGTCTGGAAGCTACCATCAGAGAAAACAAAACAGGTTTTGTTACTTTTGAAGGCAAGATTTGACTTTAAGAAGAAACCAAATTAAAGATATTCAAGAGATTCTATGATTTGCGGAGATTTAGTCCTTATCAGAAAATCTCGGTTAATTTTCAAGTGGGCGATATATCGAACTGTTGATTGACGGGTTAATGGGCATCCTGATTGTAGCAACAACTACAGAAACCCACGTCCAGTCGGCCGGATAACATGTCTGTAATTTTGCTCTTTTCTCCTGGTTGAGGATCTCCAAGGTTAGCCCAGAGCACTTTACTTATTTCACGTGGACAAATTTTCAAAGCATCTTTGGGTTTTGTACTGCTCTTTTCTCTCAAATCTCGTATAAGTCATGACGCGAAGCTTATTATATTATTAAAATAATATTAAATCAGATAACACCTGCAAGAAGGTTCTTCTAATTACATCAGTATGTAAGCTTGCAACTCAGTATGTCGAACAATGGGCAATTGAGAGATTCATGATGAATACCATGAAAACAACTTTCTCATATAAAATATTTTCAATGTTTATTTTTGTCCCCACAGCAAATGTCGTCTCCTTCTTCACCTTTCAATAATAGCCTCATTCCAAAAAATAAGATTGATGAATTAAATCTAGATCAAAGACCTTTTTTTTTTCCGATGAACAACCAACAAAGGATCATTTGCCGGTTATTTATTGTGGGAAGAAAAATGAGTAGAACCAAGAAAACACATGGCTGGTAGCAGTTAAGCAGTCCTCGTTTAAACCAATCCAAAACACAACCATTTTTTATTCGGTAATTTTCCTACATGTTTAACGAATACACCTCGTATAAAGGGGTGTTCACAGTCTGTATTCAACGCTACTATTTGTTCTGTCATACTTAGTTGCATGCTGTCATTCTTAGCACTTGAGAGACATTATCTTTCCAACATTGATAAAACTTAAGTGAATTCACATTTTTGGTTGTATTTTTTAGAGTGGCTGTCTACTGTTGGAATACAGCGCCGTCATATAAGTGAAATACCCTTAAGCACGACGTTAAACTCTAATAAATCAATCAATCAATCAACAATTAACATTTTAACATATTATTGATTGTATGCTGTATATATGATTCTTACGTCATTTATATGTTCAACAAAGCATCCCTGTCACACGGTGAAGGAATTAACTGTTTTATTAACAACCTGAACAGTCTTATTACATGACGTTCAGTAAATAAGCATATCTGGACATACGATATCGGATTCTCCATTTCATGCTACCATAATTATTATGCCCCGGATGATATCGAAGCAGACGACATCTATGCCACAAAACTTCCTTCTGTGATTCTTTGGCATTTTAGCCATACGCTTCACATACAATTTGACGAGGAATTTACTATAAACCAGTGTTGGCATGGAAACATCGAGTAATATAAGAACAGTAGCAGTTTTAACATCAACAGAGACGTTAATAGTTTAATCAGCGTCTGTGTATCCCGGAATCTTTACCCTACTTTATCAGCGCCATTGCCTCTTTAAAGCTGGATTCAAGAGCTCCTGGTAAAGATATAGCCAATCAAATTGGAAAGCTATGCCGCGGTTTCACAATCGAAACAAAAAAATCAAACCGTTAATTGGTTATTGATTAGGTCAATAGAAGGTTTTTACTTATTTCCACTATTTATTTCTTCTTCCAAATTTCAATAATTCGGTTGAGGTTGCTATTTTCTCTACAGTCAAAGATATTGTCAGTTTGTTTGTTTCTTCCGAATTTCAATAATTAGCTACGTTTTGATTCTTAATAGCAGGAGTTTAGGAAATGTTTTTAGTCATCAAATCCGTCTCATTTATAAACGCCGTTTTGATGAAATATCTACTTTGCGCAAACTTCTGCTATTTAGGCTGATAAAGGAAAGTAAAGGGTAGTTCTTAATCTCTCATGAATTTAGACAAAGGTTTAAAGACTAATTGTTGTCATCATGATCACGTCAATAACTAATACGTGCGCCAATAATGTTTGGACCCGGAACGCTATTCATCTTGTTCTTCTTCTTCTTAGGAGCTTAGTAGGGAGTGGGGTGTAGGAGGGAGGGGTGACGTTGACCCTGGTCATTAAAGGCTAAGGTTTTTACAATTTCAGTCAGATAGGTACGAAACATTGGTTGTTTGTGAAACTTCGAAAGTAGTCCTATTGTTGAAAAGACACCATTGCACGTCGCTAATAGCACTTTGAAACTCGATTTTTACACATATAACTATAGAACTATCTAACCAAGTTAGATACAACGATAAAACCAACACTCAGCAAATGCCCACTCATATACTTTTTTTTTTTACCGAATCGAGTTAAAAAATATAGCCGAAATTTTTGGAGATAATCACATGACCTACTTTCTGGCTGAACCGTTTTATTCAGTTTTTAGTTAACGGCTATTACAATCAGCCGATGTCGGGTTCGCTTGTTTCAGCCCTTCTCGCTGTGCAGAACTCAGACCTTGATTGTTCGTATTTTCAAAAATTTTGCAAAAAACAAAGATCTGAGCCACTAGGATTAGCATTCTGCTCAACCGAAACCATAAGGATTTTATTGTGATAGCTACTTTGCAGTAGACCATATAGTAGTTTTATCGTACTTTGATTGGCGATTCAATAAAAAGCATACAATGTTAAGGCCGCCTGATTGCCGTTAGAATCAACAAATTTAAGCTGAGCCGAGATCTTAAACATTAAAAGTATCGCAGTCGATATAACTTGCAGTATATTTTCCGTTAGAGTTTTACTATAATTGTTAATCATTGTTGGCTGGTTTGTATTTTTTTGATTCATAGAACACTAGAATTCTATGTAATAGGGTGAGATTAACAACACATTAGCTAAGCTTACAAAATCTACAACCAGAGCAAATTGTTCTGAAGGGTTGGATTAGGACAAGCTTTTTATCTAACTAGGGGATTGTGATTGGGAGATTAACATAGATGAAAATCTTAATCACTTCCTGTTCTTCTATCCGTTTTCTTTTCTTCTGAACAGAGTTATATTTTAGCCTAGAACGAAACTACTCAAGCTAATGGCGACTGTATTTTAATCAAAACCCGAAAATGGTGTTCACTAAAGCAGAAAATATCTAGATTCCTTGCTGTTTGACGTCGTATTTCAAGCCGAATTGTTTGGTTTTTAAAAGCGTGTTTCATTTTAGATTGCTTGGTGTTTGAATTGTATTACGAGCTCGTTCATTCTCATAACTCTGCCTCCAAGTCTTTAAAATGCACAGCTGGACGAATTATGTGGATAGAGCAAATGGAGGTTGCGATCTTTTCCTATTTATGTATGGCGACAAGAGAAATACCAACTCCAACTACCTATGAATTACTACGCTAATGCACTAAATATACCATTTGCCGTACAGAGAAGCAAGACAGACGAAAAATGGGCAAGTCTGAAGAACAACACGCTAACAACTCTTCCCAGATGAAGATGTTATATTTATATCTCAAGAGAGTTTAGGGATACAGGTTTGACACAATTTCATCTACGAGGAATTGCCCCGATACGGTTTTAGAAACACCCATGGTTCACCTCAATTCGGTCATTAAAATAGACAGACCAATGATTTTATTTGCTCCATGATCATTACTATAACCATACTTGTTCCATAAACGGAGACTAACAGACTTATATGAAGAGTGATCAACATCAGTCTCAAACATAACTATTAAAACTCTCATAATTATTAATTTAGAATAATACTTTTATGTATGGAGTCTAGTGATGGATATACAACTACCACTGAGGGAAAATAATAATCTACATTTGCCCACAGTGACCATCAATGTTATAAATTGGTATACAATAATAAATATTTGCAGGTATCAAATACTTACGCGTTACGTGATGTGTGCTGTGCGATCCAGATTTAATGCTCGTGTAAAAATAAATGTAATGTATATGGTTTTGGTCTGCCAGTAGTAAGGCGACGGAAGAAAATACGGAAATTTACAACAGCGCAGAAAGAACTATGAAAACGGACAGTGATAACGGTGTTCAAAGCATGTACATTGAGATATTCCGATACTCTTATCTTAGTTAAATCAGTTACATTTAATCTGAATCAACTTGGTGGATTCCGTTCCGGGCGAACATCGTAATCAAACACTAGTGTCCATTCAAAGACCAGGGGATTACCAGCGAATTGAAGAAAAATGAAACAGGAAAGATTGGCCTAAACCAAGTCTCATTAAATAGTCGTAAAGTTGCATTAGAACCAGAACGCATGATTCCCTTATAAAAGCGCTTAACGTAAGAGGGAAGCAAACTAACGTGTGTCAACATTTGAGCTATTCGATGGCTTGTAGACATTCGTTTCGAAATAGCATTTTTCTGATATTTTAAGTTTTGTGATACGACAAAACGATGATTGGAAAGTAAGTGACCAGTCTGATTGTAAAGGAGAGTCTTCCGGTTGAATTCAATAGACTGGAATTAGAAAATGACTTCAATCATTTGCTTTGCTTAGTGGCCACCTCCAGTTTATCGCAAAACACTTTTTTGCAGACCTTTGGGAAATGAGGGAAGATACCGGTTGCTGCGGGCATCATCGGGTTTGTTTATTTAGCTGTCCACTAATCACGGAATAAATATGAGAACATGTTAGCTACTTATAACAATAAGGCACTGTTAGTAAACACTTAGTGTTTTGCCCCGACCAGAATTGAAAATAATAATTATTTCATGCAAGATATGTTTGACTGTCCAAGATGACTAAATCTTAAATAAAACTAAAAAAACTTTAATAAATAAATTACCCCTAGTCCTAAACCAAAATTACCAAAAACAAGTTGCATGGATGCAAAATACGAGCTTAAGGTTTCAAGTCCAGTACTTGAATTTCGAAAGGGTTTCCAGACAGGCAAGGGGGGGGAGGGGGGCCGCTATTAGGGCTGGGACGGTGTATTGTTGGGTTC
>JAVFBZ010053611.1:0-27607 GCA_032466195.1 Katharina tunicata
ACGTATACATAGCTTTCTTCTTCGCTCGTTAATATCCTCATCATCACTAAGACAACTAGTTATAACATGTCCTAAATAAACATACTTATGAACGTATTCCAGACTTTTTTCACACAGTTTAACAGGAGGAGGTGAAAAATACTTACACCCCTTAGGGTTAACCACTAAGCATAAAGTCTTCAATTATATACAATGTCATGCGACAAGGAAAAATAAGAGCAAACATCTAAAAACGTTTGTAATGACTTAGCAGAAGGACATAGTAGACATAAATCATCAGCATATAAAGGATGATTCACAAAATGACCTGCAATATTACAACCAACACCAGCATTTGTCAAGGCTACATCTAATAGCAAATATACAGAAAACAGCGATGGGGACAGGATTCCGCCCTGGCGGACACCATTAGAAGCACCAACAAAACCTGACACAGTGCATCCCCATTTAACAGCAAATAACTGACTTTCAATCCAAGCACTAAGCAGAACTACAATATACCGAGGACACCACGCTCAATTAATTTTTTCAATAGTGTCCAGTGATTAACTCTGTCGAAGGCTTTGCTAGCATCCATAAAACACACAAAAACAGGACTGCCGTTATTTTTATAAAAATGAACAATTTCTTTCAACAAATAAATGCAGTGCTCGGTAGAATGCCCACGCTTAAACCCAAACTGTAGGTCTGAAGTATAAAGTTGCAGTTCACATTGATGTAAAATGATGGATTCAACAATCTTAGAAATGACTTTAGCAACAGCTGTAGGTCTGTAATTATCAGATAGATTAATATTACCCTTTTTGTTTTTAACAATAAGCGTTATAATGACGTTGCTCATGCCATAAGGTACGTGTCTATGTAATACCATGGCATTAATACATAGGGACAAATAAACACATAACATAGTTGGAGTATGTTGTAAATGTTCAGCACTTAAACCATCACCGCCTGGTGGTTTACTCGTTTTCATATCGGTTATTAACTCTTTAACAAACATTGGGGATATAAACGATACATTAGGTACTTCATCTTTGTACAAAGATAATTTGTTCAGAACCTCTTGTTTGTGTGCTTCAGTACAAACACAATTAAGCGTTCTCTCAAATTGTACTTTCCAAAGATAAGATATATCAACTTCACCTTCAGCATTAACAATTATATTAGGAAGAGGCGTGTTCTTACTATTATTGATTTTAATTTCTTTCCAGAAATCGTTACATGAATTTTGCATCAATGCATCTGCCATTTTGTCAGCACGAATAGTTTTTTCCACCCGTCTACAACAGCGTAAACCGTATTCGAATTGCCGTTTTGTTTAACGCATGTTATCAGTAAGGTAGCCCATAATTAAAACGTCTCTTTTCTATCTCCCTGGATCACAACGTATGAGAAGTTTACTTATATCCGAACAAATATTGACAAGGCTTTGAGGACAATACGAAATCTATAGTTTGGCGTTAACTGGAGAGTAGACATCGATGAGGTCATTTGGGATGACAATAAACATTTCGACAAAGCGATGGAATATTCTGTTTGCATCAATAATCTGAGAACTGTTACAAAATTATTAGCTTTTTGATGATCAGCCAGAAGATGTGTAGACTCTACTAACTCCAGTTATCCCTTGAAAGCGCGCCTGACATGTCTCAGCAACGCACAGCACTGTACAGCAAATGTATGTTTAAAACGCAACGTGTATGGCCACTGATTATCTTTATATAGCTCTTAAACCAAAACAAATTTCTGACAGTTCTCATTTTTTTTACAACAGTTCTTACAAGTTCATTTGTTTGCTAGAATGCCGAATTTTGTCGTTTGGCATGTAATCACACAAACCGAAAGTGTTACCCACGATCAAACAAAAGCCACGATAAACAACTGATTGTTTTTAGGCTAAAAAAGTATATCTTTCAAAGCTACCAGACGTTTCTGTGCAACCAGACAATCAATGACATGTCTTGTCGCTTTGTCTTTCACATACAAAGCTTAGCGTCTCACGTATTTATAGCAATACCTCTGATGACAAACCTATTTTCACTTTGTTTTTGGGTTTTGCAGGATAACATTTGATCCCTGTACCTGTATGGTGAAAAACCCCAATCAAACAAACAAACTTGAATCTTGTATCGGTATATGGTATACTGCATGCTAAAACCCTTGAATAATAACGCCTGTAGGCCTATGTTGTATTCTTTTGATGATCTCTCTGGGCAGTCATTTCTTTCTCCCTACAAATTAAACCCGGAGTTCAAAAGCTTTATTCAGAAGAGAGTCTCAAATGAGGTGGAATAAAAGATAAAACGTACTTCCGTTCACCTGGGTTTGTGAGATAATAATAGTAATTGCCCGCTTTCAGGAAGCGATAATCTCATCGTAGTCGTAAACGCTGTATATTAACCTATTTCACTTTATTTTATTTTATAGACACATAACTCGACAATGTGCAGGAGAGCCGCGAATTAACGTCTTCCTCTAAAATGCTATATGCTGCTGATTTTCTATTTCATAGCTGCAGCCATTAAACGTTTTTGTAGCACTCGGATCAAATATTTCTTTCGCTAGAAGTATACAGACATATTACGTTGAGTGTCATCAATGAGCTGGAATATGGTCAGTGACTTTCGCGAAAAATAAGGTAACCAGTCGTTTATAGCAACAAGGACGTGACCAAAGCGATGGTAACTGTTAAAGTGTAAATCTTCTCGAGAAGATGATATATCTATGATACATAATACAAGTTATTCTATATCATAATGAAGTTCTTGTTTAACAAATAATTATACAAAACATCATAACAAAACGCTGTCAAATTAGGTTTTGCCATCTGTGAAAATGCAGACTGGACATTTTACACAGAAATCTTTATTTTCCTACAATTTTGGGGGAATCTTATTGAAGGGATAGCCCTAAGTATTATCAATATAATTCGTTGAAAAAACAAAGTGAAAATAATCTGTATATTTTTATGTAATGCCGAATGACAGTCCACTTTATAATAACAAAATCCATGTGGTCTCCAAAAACGTATTGATTTAAAAATACGGAATGCGGAATAGCTGGCACTTGTATTTTCCGGAGGCGAGTGTTTGGTTCTACATTTTCGTTACAATGTTAACAGGAAGTCACTTTGTTGAGATTCTTGGTCCCAGATGTCAAGTCTGGCAGTGTAATATTCGGATGTTAGGTCATTTGACTTACATACGGGTATTCATGCTGATTGAACAGGAAATAATATACAAAGTACCACAGGCCAGGAATTATCCATACGTTTTTTTAAGTAATTAGAAAAAATATATGAGAAGCCAGACAAATGTTTAAAGTTTTAATGTCATGTAACAGTCCCATCAGCCACGGTTGTCTTATAGACTGTGTTGCAACCAACTGAGGTTTTTAAAATTTCACGATATTTGTGAGAGAAAAAACGTGGTGTAGACCTTAGCTACACACCTCATAAACGCCAACAAATCAGTATATAATTACTGATCTATTCACAAATTTTAAGATTCCCCTAACTCATCATGCATAGAACTTCGGTTGAAGAAAGGACGGATTGGCAGTGATCGATATGTGACGTGACACAATAAATAGGTCAATGCTGATGGATCCAGCTGAGCCAACATGTTCCGATATCGGCGTGAAGAACTTGCCTAGTAACAATACAATTGGTGTTTTGAAAATTAATGGAGTTATTGGTTGGCTTTCGACAACATGCTTCCTAAAGTCTAACAGCTTTTTATATTGTGTACCAATTCAAATCGCTTAAAAATGAAAATGATTCGTTCAAACATTTAGTTCTAGGCATGCTGTTGGTAGTTGAAAGCCAGCATATATGCAATGTGAGAAAAAATTAATACCTTAATTGCATTTTGATGTAACAGGTTTCCGCAGCCAGTGGGCAGCAGATAAACATAAATTGAACAGATATGTTGTAAAACAAAATGACAGGCTAATGTACCAAACATACTAACCAACCAATGAAATGTGATTTTTTTATAAACTCATTTTAACTAACTAACTAACAGTGTTTTGTGCTTTAATAATTCGATGAAGGTTACTGAATAATTCGATCACTTGTATTTGAGTAGGTGTGTCATGCTTTTTTATTTTACAACCTTTCTGCCCGGTTCGTAGCCACACTAGTAATTTGCAGGTAGTTGACAGAAACTTCATGTAGTTTAAATTTAAATTTATTTCAATTCACTAAATTCAGTTATGCAAAACAATGGAATTATATGGTAGTTTCTAAATACATTTTGCGCGAATAAAGCGTTAAAGGTTTCTCATATCCCAATTATAAAACTGTTGACTATAAATGAGGATGTAATGTATATGAATTAATAAGAACAGTTGTTCCAGTAATCCAGCTCAACTTTGAAGAGATATTTTCCAGCTAAGATGTTTGCATATTCGCACCTTATCAGCATACAAACAACGTCATCTCCTCTACTGACGATGTCTTATTTGAAAAACAGAACATTATTACAATTTAAAAAATAATACTGTTGTGTGTCAAAATTTTTCGTGGGAATCATTCTTATCCAAATACATGGTTTTTGATCTGTTTGGTGTGTTTATGACTGTTTAGAAAATGAATTCACCATTGCATCAAGTTTGATTGTTTGATTTATTATGTCGTAATTGAAATTACGTTCAGTACAATCACAGGGTATCCAGCAAGTGCTTACAGGAAATAATCTGCAGCGTCAACGTAAACAAAAAATAGCTCGAAGTGACCTTGATGCATGAATCAAATTGCACAGGGCACAGAAAGCTTCCACCAACCGCCCACCCACCCATTCCATGTGTATAGTCCTTAGGGAAAGAGAAACTCATTGGCTGTGATCGATATACAACTAAAACTTCCGAGCTGATGGCTGGAGCTGAGTCAATACGCTCCTCAATGTGACAAAATTAAACCAATCTGATTTCCAGATCTGATATCTGGATGAAGAATTAGCCTCTGATCAGTTGTCAGCTACATCAACCTGAATACCATTGGCTTCTCTGTTTGCTTAAGGTTTAGTATTAATGCTTTAATCAATCGAAACACTGGTGAGAAAAACTCGAGTAGTGTGGAAAGGAAAACAGAGTTTTGGCGTTTCGAAAATTAATGAGGTTATTGGTAGGCTTTCTTAATCAAAATCCTTATGGTCTATCAGCCTTTGATATTTTGTACAGATTTATGACATTTATGACAGTATGTTAAACAACATGTCAGTTGATTCGATAACACAAGGGATAGAAAGATTGATTGATGGATTGATTGATTTAACGTCGTGCTCAATTCAAGGCCTATGTCGGCTTTATGTCGGTGTATTCCAATACAAACAGCTACAGTTACACATCCCCTAAACGTGAAGACACTTCCAGTCAAAGCTTTATAGGAAATACAATGTTCCTTTAATATTGACACGTCAATGAAAACTATGAGATCAGAGAACAACAACGAATGTTAGCATAAATACATTGGTAACAATAAGCATATGAACAAAATTAGTAGCTTTGTTCGCTTAATTGAATTGATGTGTAACACATTTTAGGAGCCGGTGAACCACGAATAATCATCTATGTAGCGTAAAAGAGGCGGACAAAGGCCCATTCAATCGTATCCAAAACAACCACTATTGACTAATTGTTTTATAAATGATTATGACTAATACTTTGTACTATTGATTTTTTATCATGCCTGACCATTAGGGGATTCATTTGAAGTTTATACAAACATTAGATCGCTTATTTATAAAAACATGTATATATTAACATACATACATACATACATACATACATACATACATACATTTTTGATATGGCGGTCCCATTCTGACGAATAATGTGCGCCGTGACTGATAGGTTTGTCTCAAATCTAAATTTAATAAACATAAAGTATACACAAATATGGTATGTTGGTATCCCAGGCCTAGAAAGTTAAATCTTACGAATAATAACTTGTATTTGTGCATGTGTATCAAACTCCAGCTTTTGATCCAGGACTTTCTGAGCAAAATCATATAACTGAACGACTGAGGTTGATTGTGTGTGAAGCTTAATATAAGGTATAGAGGTATACAGCGGGTCCCATGGTCTGGGGAGGGAGAGGTCATCAAGGTCGAATTCAAATGTGATAGATACAGAACCACATTTATCAACTCAATCAGGTGGATCTTTAACGGACATCAACTGTTTAGAATACACATTTGGGATCCACATTATGTAATCATTGTCTATCATTAATGAATAATAGATGCATGCAAGATATTAGTCTGTATTAGTATTTTAGAAGACTGTTTCATTTTCAGTTGTTAATCCAATCATCTTAATGAGATAATATAGGAATCGAATTCAGTTAAGGAACTGCGAAACTTACAATATTAAAAAAGCTCTTTTATAATAAAATAAATTGATATTCACATTCTTAAGAAATAGGCGGAACAATTTTAGCCAAATTCGTCTTTACACAGTTGTCAACTCACTTGGATTCCACTTAAAATCGTTGTGTAATTATAGTCTCTGCTATTACTGGCAATAGATATCAGGGATAGAGCTAGCTTTATTCTCGCAATAAATGTATTATGAAATCTATTACTTTTTAGAATACAAACACATAAGTAATAGATAGATAAAATAATACAAATAAATTGTAAAAAAAAGGTAAAAAATAACAACTGAAAAATTAGTGAAATTAAAATAATCAAAAAGCTAATTGGAAAGTAATTATTTCTCTCCGAAATGTAGTTTGACAGATGAGAAATGAAATACAATGAAAGTACAAGATTTAGACGTTTACAGGAAACAAAAACTATTAACCATATATGGTGAATTAAAGTGAATTAAAGTCGACTGCTTTCAAACAAAAGTCGACAATAAACTTAACCGTCGATGTTACAAAGCCTGTTGTTGTATATTTGTCAATACTACGGAAGTGTGTTGCATACCGAATCAGACAACTATAACAACTTTCAGATTGTTAGGGAGTTCTTAAAGTTAAAAGTGTATTTGTTTCCTCCCCTTGCAAATTGATTGTTGGTTAGTTTTTATTGACATGGAGCATTTGACTGGAGGTTTGTGCTCAGTATGATATTAAAGCTTAATTATGTCATATTTGGTGTATGATGAATGTGCAGCCAAAATGCCGCATTGCTTATAAGTTTGATTCAAGGAGTGCTTTGAACCCAATTCATCACATCTGATTGGTTGTTTTTGTCGATTTAACCAACTATTTAACTACATACGGCTCACCAGACTGCGTTCCAGGCAGTAATTAACAACGCGATGATTAACCTTTTTCTTAACTGACAACACTTTCTGTGTCCGTGGATGAATTATCATCTAGCTGTTCATCATGCTTGTCATCTGGTTGAAAGAAAATAGGACAACGATCGTAATGATGAATATGTTTCTTGATGTTTTTTTTTAACCTTTTCGCGATGGAGTGTTGTCTATCGTAAGTCTATAACACTCTTTTGGAAGACCGGTTACCCTGTGTTTTCTTCTTTTTTTTCCCTTTTGTTTCTTCACTTTTTGCGACATTCGACCTAGAAACCGGATGTACAAAACGCCGGCTTGGTGTAGAAGGTTTGCTTACATACCTTAGTTATTTTCACAACACGAAACCCGACTAATAGTTGCGATAAGTGTTTTAAACAGTTGCTAGGTGCGTTATAAACACACATATAATCACTTCTTAATCACAAATAAATTTGTTTTAACATTAACTGATCCAATTATTCGAAATAAAGCCAAGTAATGGCGCGCATTGTTCTAACGACTTAGAGCTGCAAGCGCCACCATGCAGTAGACCCTTTTCAGGGAAGAGGTGGCGCTGCGAAATTACGCGAAGATATACAGCCTGTATGCTCTTGAAACGCCCCGCATTGTGACGTGGTCCCCAAACCATGACGTAACCATAAAGTACCGTTATTGGTTGTGCATCAGTGGTGAAGAAAAAGTTTGTGACGGTACATGTGACAAGTCATCTCTCACGTCAAAAGAAAAGATCGACTCACTTTGGTTTCAACATGGTGCTTAAGTGAAATTGGTCAATTTCTATTCCAGTTCAAACACTAACACCAAGCACCAATAACTGGGTCAAAACTTTCGTTGAGTTTACTGATCTGTGTTCCGATTAGTCAAAGCATTAAACCCACAGCAAGCACAAAAATCAATAGTAACTAACTGGGCATTTGATGAGAGCAAAGTATATTTAACATCGGATCTGGATACCAGATTGGTATAATCGTGTGACAATGAAGTACATGGATTCGGTTGAGGTCATCAACCTTTGGGCATCTTTCACATATCGACCACAAGGAATCAATTACTCATTTCATTCGACGTTCTTTGCAAGCATCCCAGTTTTTTCCTTCAAGGAAGTCATAAACTTCATAACTGGATCAGAAGGCATACATTTACTGAGTTGTCTTTGAGAAAGGAAATATGTGGCACTCGTAGCTTGTATTTATGTTGTATGACTGAGACTTGTTCAGATGCATACTGTCACGAGTATCCGATACGCGAAATATCCAAAGATTACATGTAAAGACGTCTCACTCCGCAAAACAGAACTACAAACAGACTACACTACATCCCTTACAACAGACTACATACGGAGACTATCACAATAAATAATCTGCTAAGAATCCGCCAGTAATCATCAGGAAATACGAATAGACGCTTTTCATTAAATACGTTACTTGAATAGGAGACTTAAAGTCACATACGCACCCAAATATTTTTTTGTTGGGGGGGAGGGGTTCACAGAATCACATGAAATATATATATATTTTCATCGAAAAGTAAAAGTTAGAGATATACCGTTAATTCTTCCCCCATATTTGAAGGTAAAGGTAGTTTTCATAGCTTCAAAAAACTCTGCCAGAAATTTTAATTGGAAATGTGTCAATCTGCTGTCACATCTTAGACACTTTGATTCAACGTCACTCCGAGCCAACCGTGTTATTCACACCTCTTATTAGGTTCAAAATGTTGGCTCGTTACAAACAGGGTCATTTACCGCGGCTGGATCAAAGTCTTTGAGAGCAAATATGGCCAGCCCTCTTTCCGTTAAATTAGAATAACTGCCAGTTTTCTCCTGATCAGTACAGGTACCCAATGAATAGTTTTTATTTTAACGTGACTGTTTTCATTTTTAAACAAACATAAAATCTTGTAAAAATCAAAGCAAACGGAATTAGTTGAAAAATCCAAATTGTTGGTGCATATGTGACTTTACACAGTGAATTATTTAGCTCTATATTGGTAGGTACAATTAAAATGAAAAATTTAAGGTGCGAATTCATTGTAGGTAGCCATTTGACAAAATACTTTTCAATTGGGGTGATGTTTGAGAGGACTGAACCTACTGTCAAAAAGTGTCCTCTCACAAGAACTTCAAATATAGAGTTGGACAAAATTTACCACAGCTTTGTCTCCCCTGATTTGCCCGTTTTTCTCTCCTTTTGTTGTTGCTGTTGTTTGTAGTTAATACTTGTGCATAATATTGCAAATCATGACATACACCAAATGTTGGTACATATACATTAATAACTTATTCTCAAATAACACACACAATGTATTTGCTAGTAGTATTTTATTTAAATATAATAAATTAAAGAAAATAAATTAACATTTTTCACATTGGCAGATATATATATACAACTCTATATTAATTATTATAAAATGAGTGTGTAGTGTAGTGGGTATACTGTATGAATTTTGTGCGTGTGACTGATTCTGATAGCTGCCTTGGAAACTTTTGGTTCAGCTCATTAGTGATTGTTTTCTGTAGAACCAAATTAAAAGCCTTATTTCAGCTCAGTTCTGGTCATTCTTTGTAAAACCACTTACAGCTGGTAATTATGTTTTCATGGGTAGACAAAGTTGCCAGGGTTTGACACATTTACAAAAATTGATAATGACTAAAGGCTACTGCCATGAAATAAAACAGCGTTTCTTCCGGGCTTTGTGTTTTTGCTCTCAAAGAGTTCGAAAACTATTCATCAATGCATGTATATGTAAAAGGCAACGAGCTAGCACAACACCATTTAATAGAAGCATTAGCCACTATTTACTTAGGTACAATTAACACACATTACGTCCATAAAACCGATTCTGCAATTACGTTGTGAAGTGAATGTCTAAGCTACAATTTGGTCACATTCTATAACTATGCCTAAACCCTCAGGACCAATTCCCGAAGCACGCCTTATCTGCTAACAAGGATTCAATTAAATTCCACATACTTTGGGGGCATTTATGTCTATTAATTAACAACACACTCAGGATCCGTTAATTGCATCCTCCTTTGTTATAGTTCCATTATGCGAAAAACTGAAAATAAGTTCTAATAATTAAAAAAACATTAGATGAAAAAATAATCATATATGATGTGCTGTTGCGTAACTTTACAGATACTGTGGTCTGCTATAATTTCGTCAGTCGAATTTTGTTCAACATCTCCAGACCTTCTTGTGGAATTGTGTACAACAAAAAGATTTCAGGAATGTACAATAAACTTAGAGTGAACGGAAACAGCTTCGATGTCTTTCTAAACTTCCGTCACTAGAATGAACACATAACTACACTATAGCCCAAATTCTGAAATCTATTGATGGATTGCCGATTGACTAATTGATTTGATTGTTTCAATTAAGTCTCATTTCATAACTTGTCCATAGCTAATGAAGCCATTCCCCCAAGACATCTTACTCAACGACTCGCAATCGATTATAATTAATTCGTGGTTCAGGCAGATTTCTAATAATTTAAGTCATTTTCATGGCTATTTCGTTTTGGTAATTCGAGTTCAATCACACTGGGAATTTAAAATAAGCAAACGAGAGTACTACAGACTTTTTTTTGTTTTTTTGGAGGGGATAAAACTCTCTCAAATTTGACAGAAAATGGGTCTTTTAAAATACTTGTTTAATTGCCATAGTGAAGGACAATTATGTAGAATATTCTTCTGAGATTCATTTGTGAACAGGAACCAAATCATACTAAACTAATTATGGATAGCATACATGTTCTCTAGTGCCTTATTTTAATGTAACATGTGCGGATTATGATAAATTTTATTATGAATATAATGGTTGTCAGTAAAAATATCCGGTGCTGTTAATTGTGATTCACAATGTAAAACGATTGTTTGGAATCCGACACAAATATGAACTATAAAATATTCTATTATAGATTTGAAAACTATAAACTATTACGGATTATGCTTTAAATCAAGATAGTATTCAATAATACCTTTCTCAACTAAGAAAGTTCAGATATACCTAACTAATTAAATACTGTATTCGTATCAGATATAGTTTAACTTACCTGCTTTCTTAAAGTTTACCAATGTATCTCCGAATCAAAGTCCATGTAATCCACTTATTCCCGCCAAATAATCTAACACATCAAAGAAAACAGAGAAAGCACAGATTGTAACAATAAATCCAAACAGGGCTGAAGTGTACCCAATATAGAAATCTAATTCACTTATGTCTACAGGCCTCACAATAAGTGATTCTATCTGTCTGTGCCTCAATCTTTATCTCAATATATATGCTAACAAATGGTATATCTACGTAAATTGTTGTATCAAGTAATCCACGCCACGATAGGTTCAATCTGATGGTCGATGCTGTCTAAGTTACCTTCTGCTTAGTGACTGACACAGACTGGACAGGCCACAGCTAGACGCTCATTCAAGTACTTTAATATGAAATCAATTTTCTCTTAGCTTCATTATTTGCTGCTGATCAGATAGCCAAGGAGTCGTCTCCATCTGGTACACCTCCCTGTGGAAAGAACAAATAGTTAGATGCATATTACCAAATTAATACTGTATAATAATAGTAGTATATAAACTATATACATCTACTATATACTACAATAATGATAGCTAAATTAGATATCGTGCTGTCGTGCAAGTTTTAAAATTACCAGTAGTCTGACATTAAAGATATTGTTAAATACATTATTTGATTTAGTCGGTTACATAGTGTTTAGTTAGCATGTGTGTTTTATTAGCAAGTTCTAAAAAACGACTCACTTCTGGATCTTCCAATCTTGGAAGCTGATTTGCAATATATTTACGTGCAACAAGAAGCGGTAACATCTACACAGCCCACACAATGTTAAGTCTCTTCAGTCGCTTTGACGGAAATACATTGTTCCTCCAATATTAAGTTCATGTATGACAGCATGAATGAAAGATCTAAACATAATGCCCTTAGCCATAGGCAAATTTTTGATTAAAGAATAAGATTTATAGCCGACAATTAACAAAAGATATAGACTATAGTAGAAATTCACCATCAGCATATAAAATATAATACATTTGGCTCTTTCTTTCCAAAGGGCTCTTAACCCAACTGATGAGTAGGCTAAACCTGACATGCCCACTTTCTGTCCCGCCCATTAAGGCATCTCAGGTTACACAATGTTATTATCGTCGAGCAGTAGACGGTGAACCACTTAGACAAATGTCATCCCTAAACTTGAAATCTGCCACCGACAACGACTGATTCTATCTCGTCATGAAAGCTTTTCGCGTGTTTGGAGTGATTGATCACAGACTTGTAGAGTAGTCGAGTGGGTCTCTGAAGCCAATATACACATATTCTGACAATCTGTTTTGTGTTGTAGTTTGTTGTAGTTTGTTTTTTGTTCTTGTGGACCCTTATGTATAGTACCGTAGTAGAAAGTTTGTCAAGACAGATATATCGTCAAAACAAATGGATGAACAATCCAGGTTTGTCGACTCTATCTAATATAGATAATGTCAAGAAGCAGATTTTAAGAACGAGTCGATAATTTTTACTCTTTTACTGATTGATACTGGTTTCCGGCATGTGGTAACTGTTGATATAAAGTTGATCATTATCGTTAGCAACAGCTACTAAGAAAGAACAGTCTACTGTTTGCACTATTATTTGAATATTAACTCGGATTAGTAAACTTCGTGCAGTTTATCTGAATACCAAGTCGTACAACACATATAAACGCTCATAACCATGGGCTCAGTCTCAATTCAACTCATATTGAACTTGTTCCATATTGAAATTGTTGACGTTCTTTATATGTTATCTCAGGGTTACGCCCCTGTGGCTACGGATATTATTTGCTATCTTATACTTATGTTGCCAGTGCTAGTGATAATTGGATGGACATTATTTTTTTAACTGAGCTAAGCACCTCACATTTTTTGGTTGAGTTGCTGTTTGTTGTATGTTAGAATGCACCGACCTCACAGAAGTTAAAGTCTTAAACGCGACGTTAAATACATTGAATCAGCCCTCATGATTGTTAGGTATAAGAAAGGCGTCATTAGGCCAAAAGATAACACACTGAAAAATTATTTTGGTAAAAAACATCGATACTCTCCTATTGTTTTGTGTGACGAAAGGTATTGCCCCGTTCGGTGTCATGTATTCTGTATTACCGAGTACTTAAGTAGGGCCTGGGGATGTTTGGGCTTTTAAAGAATCCATTACGCACATTTTTGACTAGGTTTTTCACACTTTGCTCGTGAATCATACCATGTTAACATAAAATAAGGTATAACAGGGCTTCTTGCGTGTTTCACAGTCGATTACATTTGCCTCTCCTTATTGGTTTAATGTATAGTTGGATTGGGCTCTCTGCCGTACAATGTTACAGAGGACAAATACCTTAACAACTAACAGCATCATTACATAACTAAAATGAATGATGCCGCGCAACTTTTCGGTAAAGTGATTATTAAGAAAACAATAGCTAAATGTCTTTTTTAAATCATCGAGCAACAACAGGCTTTAAACCGATCCTTACAAAACTCATTACACACTTAATTAGCGAGTTGTTATCTATGCTTTCTCTGGTCACGTTTGTTCTGGCCACACAATTAAAACATGACTAAGAAAGATTTTCAACTTCTTAAATCCATCTTAGTCATGTTTTTGCTATGTGCCTAGCTTGCCGCTTAAACAAGAAGACACACAATGTCGTATAGACTATAGCAGTGTCTCAGTTTAATGTCGATTTAAACATTAGGCTGTGTCATCATATTGTAAGGGATGGTTACATGGAAATGAAGAAACCCACAGGAAAAAATACAAAAACATCATACTGGGGTAAAAACTTAGACAACTGAAGGCACAAACTATTTGCTGTAGGCAAAAACTACCAGAAGGGGACATTTTAACGATAAAATGAATTTTTCGACTGTTTTGCCCCAGTACAAAAGTAAATGCAAATCGAAATTATTTTCTTACTTTTGAAAATTATTATTTCAGAAGAAATTGTAAGCAAGCAGACCTTCAGTAGGCTCTTCTTGCTGTAAACAAGCGGGTGAATTTTACTATACCTGAAGTATGTTGCAGTGTATACCAATTTCAGACAGGGCTTACTGGTTAGCCTAACGGTTTGCTTAAACAGATCTGTCAGTGGCTGATTAAATAATGGATCTACCAATGGTCACGGGTATAATCTTATATGCCAATATTGACAGATACAGTTTTGTCTTTTTAAAATAAACCCATGGAAAGCAATACCGTCACTTTGATAATGATCCGTCAAGGTGATACACTGTAAATAATGAAGAGACTTTATATGCATAAAAATAAACACGCGACGTTTAAAATGACAAACGAAGTGTTTAAAAATACACCGTATTTATGTAAATGTAAAATATGATTATGAATTGTTTTGTTTTAAAGCACTTTTAAAACACTTAGTGAAGTCCACAAAAAATGTTTCTCTTAAATGTATTAAAACGGTTCTATTGAGACAAAAAGGCGTTTTATTAGAATAATAGTGTTTATAAAGTGTTTTGGTTTAAAACACTCTTTTTACAGTTCAATGATCCGATAGGGCAATATTAATACTGCAGTTTCACTTAGAAAAAAATATGTATGTAAGTGGTTACTTCCAACAAATAGAATCGCTAAATTTGGAGTAAACACTTATCAATCAATCGAAAATATCGATGATGCATTTTAATTTTTGTTTGCACTGAGAGCGGACAATCTTGTTTTAGTATTTAATTTAAGGTCTTGCTGGACCCTTAGGTCGATTTTGAGTGAAATGTTTTTTCAAAGCCTATTATGACAACGAATATCAATCAGAAGCATATATATCTTTATATTTTTACAAAAGCTTGGATTCCCAGGAATATAAATATGTAAATGTTATGAAGATCTAATTATTATTTCTAAATTGATTACAAATTGATTACACGTCGACAGAGAAAAATACAGCGCATTTTTTTAGGCATATTTCCAATATCTATATCACCAAATAAATTACTTGATGTAATAGAATAGACCTTGAACCAACAAACAGTGCCTCATTTTTTTTTATTTTTGCTTAGAACAATCTCAGTAGACGTTTTTGACTATACAACCTTAGAAAAGCTAAAAAAAAAAACGCAAACAAATATTTCAGAGCATATTTTTAAAAATGTAGGACGAACTAATGCCAAAATTTGAAATCAAATCAAAGATTTAAGGGCGAAAAGTACACATTTCCTTTCCATATATCTAAATCTTCGCTAACATGTTGAATTAAAAAGCAGGAATCGCATGTATCATGTATACACGTATGGGGTTATAAAGTTTTGAATTCCTAATTCTCCCAACAAGTTGGATTATAATAGATATATCCTGCATTTTTCAAAATGAAATTCATCTTTAACAACTCTATAACAAAAAAAAACTGATAGCCTGTTATGAGCGTTCATTGAGGCTCTCGCCGACCGCCCATTAAGCATTAACCACCAGAATAAGCCTGCATCAGGACAATACACAATTGTAACGGTTAATCAGTTCGGTCAGCGGTGGAGCCTTATCGCCAGATCCCTTTAATCCTTAACACATGTTCAACAACCAGAATATACTCACAGGAAAAATAAATTATAAGGTTAAATTTAACTATTTCTAATAAGAATTTCGACATAATATTTTCGCCAGCATAAAGTTTGAATACTAAAAAGAATTCGTCCATTTTGAGTCTATAATAACTCTCTTTCATCGCCAGCATATATTTATATATAGTTCTAATGTATTCAATGTATTTCAATAATTGCACCCAATTTACGTCTGTCTTAAACTTGGAGTAATCCAATATAAGCCATTAAATTCATTACAATGCTGGCGGTCAATTCATTTAGAAACTTTTTCATCGAGTAAGCAAATAGCGTTCATGCCAACCACATGGTTATCTGTGTAAATAATTATCGAGGAATCCGACGATTGATGCTGTCTAAGTTACATTCTGTTAAGTGACTGACACAAACTGGACAGGCCACAGCTTTGTCGCTTGTGAAGTACAGTGTACTCTTGTATAGGTGTGATAATACTTATGCTCTTATCACCAAGATTGACTGTTGATTAGTTCACCCAGTGTTGCAGTTGATCAGTTTACACAGCGTTGCCGTTGCTCAGACCACACAGCGTTGCCGTTGATCAGTTAACCAAGCGTTGCCGTTGATCAGTTCACACAGCGTTGCCGTTGATCAGTTTGCCAAGCGATGCCGTTGGTCAGTTTACCAAGCTTTGCCGTTGATCAGTTCAAACAGCGTCGCCGTTGATCAGTTCGCACAGCGTTGTCGTGGATCAGTTCTCACAGCGTTGCCGTTGATCAGTTCACCCAGCGTTGCCGTTGATCAGTTAACACAACGTTGCCGTTGCTCAGACATCACAGCGTTGGTGTTGATCAGTTCACCCAGCGTTGCCGTTGTTCAGTTAACACAACGTTGCCGTTGCTCAGACATCACAGCGTTGGTGTTGATCAGTTCACCCAGCGTTGCCGTTGGTCAGTTCATCAAGCGTTGCAGTGATCAGTTCGCACAGCGTTGTCGTTGATCAGTTCACCCAGCGTTGTCGTTGATCAGTTCGCACAGCGTTGCCGTTGATCAGTTCACCCAACGTTGCCGTTGATCAGTTCACCAAGCGTCGCCGTTGATCAGTTCACACAGCGTCGTCGTGAAAACCACACAAACAAGTGACATACCCAGACCCTTAAAAGATTATTGCGAACTTTCGATATGTAAGAGACATTCTGTCTTTACTTATCACTGCAGGGAAATTTATTTCCAACAGATCAAACGGCTTCATACTTTTTGGCTGTGTCACTGCGGCCTTCTACTATAATTGGAGCACATCTGCCGTCATATAAGTTAGACACCAATCAATGAACCAATGAAAACATTAGACAACATGTGAGAAAATGTTCAAATGTGAAATTTCGTAACACAAAAATTGGCTGATTGCGCCTTTGATATTCTACTCTATTTACATGTTAACACACGGTTTTGCTGCTCAGCGATTGGTACATGCTGGTACAGAAATCTGGCACTGGGTGATTATTCCAGGCTGTCTTCCCTGTCCACTGATCTAACACCCCTCTCTGATACTTCAATCTGGCAGTTCTCTGCGATGCTTAAGTTAACTCTTCCCTGTCGACTGATCTAACACCCCTCTCTGATACTTCAATCTGGCAGTTCTCCGCGATGCTTAAGTTAACTGGTATAACCAACCGATGATTACCCATATAATCGAATACCGGGTGATCCTGATCTCCTAATAAGACTGAATTACCAGCTATTTTAGCAATATTCACGCCTAATCTAGACTTCAGGCTCCAATAATCTCTTGGAAATCACTACAATCCTGGGAGTGATAGTCTCGCAGACAGCTGCACCGACAGACCGAACTGTTACGCATGGTCTCTAGAATTGTGGAATTGCATATCAGTAAATAAACAACAAAAACATTACTTTGAAGGATTTTCGACTTCTGGGTATATTGATAAGCGACGTTTTTGGATTAGTTGCCAATACCGTTTTCAAGTCAGTTTATGATATTGTTGTGCTGCTTAAACAAGTAAATAAACAGTCGTGGTTTAAGTATGTATTGGAATTAATTATCACTGGCCACAAATATTATATCCAGAATATGCTCCTATATAAAATGGTCATTAAAATCAGATATGCTGACTTATTTCTTTCCCAAAATGATACAGATACTTGGAGGATTGCTTTTCACTGCATCAATTTATTTTTCGCATAGAACAATAATTGATCAGATAATCCATTTTCTATCTCCTACCGTACGCAATCTTAATATTAAGTAAATTATTAACTGTGACGAGCGGCGTATAAATCGTGTTGCAAATCGAACTAACTCCACATACTTATCAGGCTAGACTGGTTTTAATAGTCCCAAACAATATCTGCGGGTATTGATAGCTTATGTTGTTGATAAATGTAACATACAACAGTATTATAGTAAAGAAAAAACTCCGACAAAAGAAAGATCGATGTTGCTTCTAACAAACAAAACGAACAAACTTACTATAACTTAAACAGTGGCGATAATATCACGATCGGAGGTACTTATTCTTATAGCAGTAAAATCACATCACGACATATCACTAACACTGGGTACCTTTATGATCTACATCACATTATAATTGCCACTGTGGGACATATATAAAGCTGTAGCTGGTAATAACACAGAGAGTATTTTTGCCGACATAATGTATGGATGATGTGTAAGTGGGGCTATGATGTATGTCTGAAAAAAGCGATTACGACAGTCATGTGGTTTCCAGACTCCTTTATGACATATTTCAGTCTCATTCGCTTTTACTTGACTTTCGGGTACATCCTGAAACAGAGGCAGTAAATTTGGAACAGCGGTCCTTCAGAACGGTATTTTCTGTTGCTTTCGTGCCCTTCTAGGAACAGACAGGAACATTGTCATCTTCTTAACTTCTCATGTGAAGTGATAACTAAAGCAAAAGTAGGATGTACCCGGAACCGGAACAAATGTCGTTAAAATTCTTGCACACATCTTGACATACAGTGCCTTATTGCGATATTTAACCTTTTTTCTTATCTTATTGAAGGAGATTTGTATTTAACATCCCTTTTAGTTTCATCGTTACATCCCTTTTAGTTTCCTTCTCTTTGTCAGTTCTTTAAGCTTCCCGTAATCAAATATGCCTAATAATCCAGTTCGAATTAGATGTTTATTATAAGGATAAAAATTATAGGCCTATTGTTAATTAGTTGAACTAAAAAAGAAATGTGGTTCAACCCATACCCTGGTTAAATGATTAACCAGTAAGTTATTGATTTGTCGTAATTATTCCAATCTGATCTTTTATCCCTTGAAGATAGATCTTGACTTTATTGATGTGGATCTCTCAATGTGCACATAAAACTAAATGGAATCAATTGAGACCACGACAGACCTAGCTGATTAAGTTTGTTCAGTGATTATCAGATTTCAATGTAACCCAGAAGAAATCTCCCCCGGTAGACATCCCTACCCACTGCTCGTCAGTCGGATTGGCAAATAGAACACAATTCGAAACTGTTGACGGAGCACATGCCGACTTTCAATAGTGATACTGAATCAAAATGCTACATATAAAACGACTAAGAAGAAGGGAACGTTTCCGACCAACCAAATGTTACAAATGTACGGAATGAAAGGCATGTCATTACTAACCTCACACGATACTTGTTCCACCTGATTGACTGACAACAAATTACCGACTGGTATTTTGTACGACTATTGTATCAAAGCTTCATAAATTTGCCATAATACATTAATTTCTTGATATCTTAATAGTTCTCCCTCTGGGTTTTATCAGCATTCTTGGTTTTAGAAAACTACATTTCCCGTCAAACAAAGTTGACGTCTATCCGCAGTTGTTGTCTCCAGGTACACACTACACTTTAATGCAATAAAGTGCCAAAGATGTGTCATATTTTAGCAACAACAAACTATCTAATAATAAATTTATCAACGGATTGACATATTTTAATCTCCATATTTGCATTAATTCAAACACACGCAGTTTTCGCCAATCTTTACTTTTCATTTGTTTCTTTATCGCAAAGGCTAGAAACGATAACCGTGACAAGTACCTGATATGGGTCATATTTTTGTAACTGCCAATTATCACTAACAAATTGACATATCACAATCACCATGTTAATGTTAATTTAAGCACACCCAGTTTTGTCGGTTTTTTGCTTTTCTTCCATTTGTTGAAGACCTTGTGCAAACTTTCTTTAAACTTACCTTGAGAAATATACATATGTTTGTCAGGCGATGGCGGCTTCCAAGTTCCTTCCACTCCAAAGCCATCGAATGTACTGCACACTTTTTCACAGCCTGTTGGTCATCAGACTGTCAATGTAGACCGTTTCCACAGTTTCCATTTGTTTTAGATTCAGAACATGATTTACTCCTGAAAATAATTATTGTGCATCTAAAGCCATATGAAATTCGCCCGATAACCCTATATTTCCTACGTGTTCATTGTCCATACTGCGGTGAATAGGCTTCCGGCAAACACAATGTACTATTTGATACATATTCATACACCTATCACGGCCGAGGAAAGTGATGACAGTGAATCACAGCAATATTATACCTAATGATACAGATTGTATCATTACGATATGAACAGGCTTGGATGATCAAATTCAGATATTGTACACATTCCCCGAAGACATCATTTAAATATACTTTCGTGTCCGAACCGTTCCAATCGGGCATATTTTGTTTTCTTTTTTAATTATAATAATTGATAGTTGTAAGTCCAATAGTTCTTAAAGGCGAATCCTCACGAATGGAAAGTATAATTGGCCTGGCATTATTTATCCAAATAACGTAACAGATTTCAATTATAAAAGCAAAGCGGACAGTTTCCAAAATTAACGTTCTATAAAGTGAATGGGCTTGGTTTGATTAAATCATGTTTCCAAGATGACAAATAGCCTAAGGTAAAGATTAAGTACATCAACACATTCCTTGAAGACAAGTTATTCTTAGGCTAGGAAGCCATAACTCTCGATTTCTTTTCTGACATAATGCAGACACTCGTATTTTACTTTCAGTGTGACAAACTGTGTAATTATAAATAGTTTTATGATATATCAATTAGAATTGCATCAGTGGACTGTGATACTCCATTTGAATCGGTCTTGTTTCTTTATAGACATTGAAACTTCAATTTCTGTATTTAAGCGATGTAGCTTGCAGTATTTAAAATGTAACTTTGCTGGTGTTGTTATTGATTTAATATTTAATAAGTATAGTTCTCTCGTAAAGCTATAAGCTCCTGTTTATCATCTGGACGCTTGCTCGGGATAAGTTTACATATTCTGCTGAATAATACATTTTCCTAGAGAACAAGTAAAGCTGGCATGTACAGGGTCACTTAAAGTTTTGAGACTGGACAATCGTAAGTATATGCCCTGAATTACCATTCCATAGCGTATCAGTTAAATCGTTTGTTTACTTATTCCAAAGCAAATATTATTGTTTCTTCATTTTGGCCAATCTATTATTGTATAGATCATATTCTGTTAAAACTAAGAAGTAAATGAAAGATTTCATAATTCAAGCATGAAACCGAATTACAGCAATAATTGAGCTGTTTATGGCAAAAAAAAAACTGTTTACGCACATGTATTGTCATCATTCAAAGATTTATTGAGAGCCCAAGCGAGATCTCGGGGTGTTCCAGCCTTTAAGGAAGCCCACACACAGGATGTACATAATTGTCTTGGTCTCCTAATGGACGCTTTTTTCTTGGATGATACCTATCCCCTGGTGGAAAGTAATGCGATTATATAAACAAACAAATGGCTCAACATTAAATTACCAGTATTTTCTTATGTTTCGATATGTTTTTTTTTTTCTTTCATTTTCGTCCCATCTTCTAATTAGTTTTTATAAAAGCTGATAATGACAACGTATGTTTCTTATTTGAATAGATTTGTTTGAGGCTTGTATTTTTTCTAAACGGTTTAATTGTTTATCAATGGTAATTGTTGTTAAATACATGTTACAGAAAATGCAAGCCTAATATTTTTCAATAAATGTAGAGAACGAAAATTTAGCTTGCATAATATTATATAGTTGGTGTTCTCTATGTACCTATGTTATTCCTTGTCAAGATCGACTTTTGTAAATCTCAAACACAAGACAGAGAATGGCTCAAACTAGGACAGCTGACTTGCTATTGATACCATCTAGTCAATACGTGAAAAATTAATCGCGGACAAAAGATGATGAAAAGACAATAACCTTTGTTTTTACTACATAAGCACAAATATGTTTCGTTTGTGTGTTTCTGTCATGCGGTTAATGATAATCGATGATATGATAATTTGTTTGATTAAAAGAAATATATCCAAGTAGACAGTTATAAAAAGCGTGACCAAAGCGTATAAAGGAGATACAATCTTGTTTACAATTGAATAGCTGAGTATTCATAAATGTTTGTGATCATTTCATGTAATGCATTGATGGATAGCTGTGAGGCACTGACGACAAGGGCTCAACAATTGGAATACTTCGAGAATTCATCATAAATCCATCCAAAATGTCTTCAATATAAAATGTTTGACTACCTTCCCTCCATTTAAACCTAAATAGGGCCACGCCGTGTCTCTCTGGATGAGCGTTGGACTACTGAACCCCCTTCACTGTACCTGGAATAGGTTCGATCCCCCTGTGGACCTTAAGTATATAAGGAAAGTTTTCCGGTGGCTGCAAATTTCGCGGGGTTGATTTTACGAAGCTTCTTTCCGGTTTTCCACCATAAACCGGCAACGCAAATTAGTAAGTCGTCATATGGATGAAATACTCTGAATAACAACGTTAAACACCAATCAATCAAACAAACAAATTAAATCTGAATACATGTACCGGTTTTCTTAACTCAAAACAATGGCGACCATTTCAGTTTATATCGTACTTAACACATTCTGTATGCGTATTGACATCACACTTTCTTGTTAACAGATCTTAAGTTACAGGGTTCTTATAAGTGTCTGTTATATATAGGTTCACTGTATAACAGCATTAGCCTCTCTTTGGCTTATACTATATAAGTTTTTCGAATATGATATCTTACCAACGATCATAGATGTGTTGAGATCTTATTTTAAGCATCTGTGTGCTTTTAAAAAACCGACATACTTAAAAACCGTCTTTAGTTAAAGGTATTATACCGCAGAATTTTGGTATGAAGCTTTATCATAGTTTCGTGAAATCCAACACCTTTTTATTCATAAAAATGATTCACACTAGTTGTGAGAGAAAAAAATTAAAACAATGCGATATTTTGACGAGTTTCTTTGATATGCACAAATGACTTTTCGCAACCGTCTTCCTCATGACATAGTTCGTGTTCTCTATATATCTATGTAATTCCTTACGTCACTATCGACTTTGGTAAATCTCAAACACAAGACAGAGAATGGATCAAGCTGGGAAAGCTGGCTTGTTATTGATACCTTCTAGTCAATACGTGAAAAATTAATCGCGGACAAAAGATGATAAAAAGACAATAATCTTTGTTTTTACTCCATAAACCCAAATAGGTTTCGATTGTGTTTTTCTGCTATGAGGTTAATGGTTATATATTATATGAGAAGTTGTCTGATTAAAAGTAATATATTCGATATTACATTTATACAAATCGTGATCAAAGCGTATACCATGGGTACAATCTTGTTTACACGTGATTAACTGTGTATTCATAAAGGTAAGTGATAATTAATTCATTGATGGGTATCTGTGAGGTGTTGACGACAAGGACTCAACGATTCGAATACTTCGAGATTTCATCATAAATCCATCAGCAATTTATTTAATATTTGACTATCTGCCCTGCATTTAAATCTGAATACCTGTACCAGTTTTCTTAAAAATTTTCTCAAAACAATGTCAACCACTTCAGCCTACCCCGTACTTAACACATTGTTAATGCCTATTGACCTCACACTTTCTTGACTCATCATAAACACATCTAAGGTTACAGATTTTTGTCATATTGTCTGTTATTACACATCTGAATAAAAATAACGACAGCAATAACCTCTCGTTGGCTTATAATGTAAAAGCTTTTCGAATATGTGTGTTATGGATTGCAGACAGGTCTTTCGAGTACTCAGTTGAGGTCTCTGACTGATTCAGCTTTTCAAGAAACCAACATGATGATAAACCCGTATATTTTACTTAACTAAGTACAATGGGATCTCTTGTCTGTTCTACAAGTGTTTCAACCCTTCAGCTCGTTTATTAGTCACTTGCTGCTATCTTTTCTTCTGTTTCATTTATTTGTCAGCCTCCTAATGCTTTAACTTAAACCTGCTTCACAGATGATAAGACATTTCAATTGTCCGTTCTGGTTGACCTTATACAGGTTTTGGGTGACGTAAGTGATGCAATCACTAGTTATTCTTATACAGGGCTTCTGTAACATAGTACATCAAACCAGCGATCTGGTAACATTTGTAACGTATGTATGGCAATCATCCACTGGTTGATTTTCCTATATTGTCTATATAATTGGCCAGTATCATCTTTCGGGACCATGCATCAGTTGATTATTCTGATTTTTGCGAATGCTATTTAAACTTACTATCATATGTTGTTCAATTACAAATCAATCTATCTCTGGTCACTCATACAATCCAATAAACTGTGATCAGTGCTCTCTGAGTAACACGTGCTATCTTCTGGGAAGACGGAATTGTCAGTGAATTGGTCGACTTATTTAGTAGAACATAAAATTGAGCAGTAAAATCGATAAATTTCGCACTACTTGAAAGAAAATCTTCTTTTATTTTTATTTTACAATATTCTGTAAGACCGCAACTTAAAACATACCGCAAGAGTTTCAGGGATGTACCAGTCACGTACATGTAGAAGCAAACGAGACTTACAGGGCCTATTTGGTGCTACCAAATGTTCTGTATATGTAAAAGTGAATATACTTGAATAATCTTTATCTAGTGTGATTTTTCTAAACGGTGTTCATGATCCTATTGTATATTTTGACATTTTATGGTGCAGAAACATGAGGCTCACTGGTGCACTCAGATATCAGTCGTGAAGCAAACTCAGAAATAAATGGCGGACACTTTGTTTTCTGGTTTATGGTCTGGGGATTTCACACTTCCAAAACACACTATCTGTTAATGGAGTGTCCCTGCCGTTTTATCTTTTCATGAACTGGAGAGTTTTGTGTTATTTTTGTAAACACTGCTTTCGTACAAATATTGTAAAAATCAATCACTTACCCGGTACAATTACAGATATAAATTGGACCGAATAATACGTCGATCATTTATGGAAAATAAAACATGTAAAAGCAAATGCCTAATGGTGATATTTTCTTTTTCATCTTTCCAAAAACACAACTTGGTCAGATTTTAATAGAAACTGTGAAGTAAAAAGTATTAAAGTCAGTGATCCAAATTCACCAATACGTAAATGGGATTGGCTAAAAATGAAGCAATCGATAACTCTCTTATTTGCTGATATTATAAAAGCTTTCGACACATGTGGTGTATTTGTTGAGTGCGAAGGTATTGCCTCAGGATATTTCGGCTTTTAAGGAACCAATTTCCACATTTAATGTAAATTTGTGTTACATGATCTACTAATAGGGCTCTTCAAGGATCTTTTAAAACGAAGAAATGCGTGTTTGACAACCGTTTAATTGCATACAAATTCTGTTGACAGATTATATATAAAAAATCTATCTGTTGTTGTTTTATGAATTATACTTTATATATGCTTAAAGGTAAAGTAAGCATAAACCGTTAATGTAGTGGTATGACTTTAATTATAGTAAGTATTATCCGTCAACCAAATTCCTTGTGTTTTGATTGGTCAATTTGCCAGGGGATAAAAACTCGTACACCCTGGGAGAATTTCCAACTTACGGGTAATAAAAAACAAATATGGCGGCCTTAGCTACAAATTTAGTTTTCTTGAAACTGACAGAAAAATCCCAAAATAAGTTGGCAATGCCATAGTCTAAAACATAATATATTAATCCCTACATTTAAATGACGGAAAAATATCGGAAACATCGGTTTTTACAGAATTGTTTTGTGCAATGTCATTGATTTTTTTCGATGTCCCTGGAATCTGAAAACGTTGTTAGGTAGCGTAAGCTGTCAGGGTAGTTCACTCTGGCCCAGACGAAACACTGGCGAGGATACATTTGCCACGAATTTAATTTAAAATAAACTCGGACAGAGAGGCTTGACGGATAATATATTCGTCATTGACATTTTTCGCAGGGTGTACAGATTTTTATGACCCTCTTGAAGCTCGTTCACACCTTTGCCTGCGTCTCAGCGTGTACGAGCTTCAAGACGTTCATAAAAATCCGTACACCCTTTGAAAAACGTCAATAACTAATAAAATACTTAACTCAAGTGAATCTCAGTGTTCATGTATTACGGAAGTGGGCAAACCGCTTACAGACACATGAGTTAACGGGCACATGAAATGAATTAAACATACTTGAAACGTGTCACACAGGAAAAGGGTACTCTTTTCCAGTGCCGTTGCCAACACTAATATATTGGAACTATACTACCCTGCGCCACAGAGCCAAGACATAAGGCAGAATGAGACAACCTAAATTTTCAGTTCATCCCACAATATTCACACCTGTAATCTTATCTTCAGACACCAATAATCTATTGGAGAGAACCACACATAGTGAGTATGAGATAAATGGGATGAGTAAAGGGCGAATACAGAAAAGTGCGCAGCTCCTCAAGAATATATATAGCATTAGTATTGGCAAAGAGTACACTCAAGCGAGCAGAGGCCATCTTTCGCTACATGGACGTACACTTGTATTATTATTTCCAAATGTATATAAGCTTGTTCACCTTCAAAAATTAAAATCAAAGTTTTATTATTTTATTTTGATTGTGTACCTCGGTATTATTAATTTATACAATGTTAACTTAACGACAAAATAATGATTAATAATACACTTAAAACTGATGTGGCCAATCAGTCGACCACACTGGATATTATTAGAATTGTTTTTTTTCCAGAGAAACTTGTTTGTTGGTTTGTTTGTTTGTTTGTTTGTTTGTTTATTCACCAATCTGGAAAATCATAAGTATACATAACAGTGTCAATAAGTATATGTAAAACAAATCGGTAAAGGTCAAGGTTACATGTATGCATACATGTATACGAGTATAGAGGTATGCAAAAGTTCTTCCTCTACACATACAAAATATATATATATTTGTATAAATGTAGAGAAAGAAAATTTTGCTTGGCAAGCAGGGCCAACGCTCTAACCGAGCTACACAAAATATATATACATACGCAAAGAAATACCATACACATTTAAATATAGATACATATTCGAATACATAGAATATATCCATACATACACATATATTCTCATATACACACATATATGTATACACATACATTTCTTTGGAAATATATAAATACATACATTGATATACATAAAAACACACACATATATATTTTTGTATAAATGTAGAAAAAATAAAAATTTTCTTGCCTCGACCGGGATTCGAACTCGGGTCTCTGGCTAGCAGGGCCAACGCTTCAACCGACTGAGCTGCAGAGGCTCACGGTAGAATTATCGAATTTTTACCCAGGTAAAGGCTATGAATCTTTCTCTACGTAAGCACTGACACAGGGACACGGAAATGGTGTCTTTTTTTTACATATATATACATACATGCCTATTAATATATAATATCCACATACTTATATATATACATTCACTTATTCATTTGGGG